>CM054158.1:5856549-5861549 GCA_028751875.1 Rapana venosa
CAGTATAGAGATGTAGGCCCACACCCCTTCAGTATAGAGATATAGGCCCACACCCCTTCAGTATAGAGATGTAGGCCAACACCCCTTCAGTATAGAAATGTAGGCCCACACCCCTTCAGTATAGAGTTTTAACCACCTAGGCCTATGCCCCTTCAGTATAGAGATGTAGGCCCACACCCCTTCAGTATAGAGAGAGATATAGGCCCACACCTCTTCAGTATAGAGAGAGATGTAGGCCCACGCCCCTTCAGTATAGAGATATAGGCCCACGCCCCTTCAGTATAGAGATGTAGGCCCAACACCCCTTCAGTATAGAGATGTAGGCCCACACCCCTTCAGTATAGAGATATAGGCCCACACCCCTTCAGTATAGAGAGAGATGTAGGCCCACACCCCTTCAGTATAGAGATGTAGGCCCACACCCCTTCAGTATAGAGATGTAGGCCCACACCCCTTCAGTATAGAGGTGTAGGCCCACACCCCTTCAGTATAGAGATGTAGGCCTAACCCCTTCAGTATAGAGATGTATGCCCACACCCCTTCAGTATAGAGAGAGATATAGGCCCACACCCCTTCAGTATAGAGAGAGATATAGGCCCACGCCCCTTCAGTATAGAGATGTAGGCCCACACCCCTTCAGTATAGAGATGTAGGCCCACACCCCTTCAGTATAGAGATGTAGGCCCACACCCCTTCAGTATAGAGATGTAGGCCCACGCCCCTTCAGTATAGAGATGTAGGCCTAACCCCTTCAGTATAGAGATGTAGGCCCACACCCCTTCAGTATAGAGGTGTAGGCCCACACCCCTTCAGTATAGAGATGTAGGCCTAACCCCTTCAGTATAGAGATGTATGCCCACACCCCTTCAGTATAGAGAGAGATATAGGCCCACACCCCTTCAGTATAGAGAGAGATATAGGCCCACGCCCCTTCAGTATAGAGATGTAGGCCCACACCCCTTCAGTATAGAGATGTAGGCCCACACCCCTTCAGTATAGAGATGTAGGCCCACACCCCTTCAGTATAGAGTTCTAACCGTGTAGGCCCACACCCCACGGTGCTGGTGGTTTGAACCGAGTCCCTTCATCGCTCCACATTCCTTCGCTCTTTGTCTCCTCATGGTGGACGGGCAGCTTTATGTACAATGCTTTCATTCTGCAGCTTTGTGAGTTTGAACATTTGATTATGTGCCGCTTACAGCTGCAATGAGTGCTTATTCCATTATCCTCGATATAAAAGAATTTTTAAAAAAGTTTCAATCTGCAGTTTGAGCACTTGATGTATATGCCGCTTTTACAGCTGCATTGTTGGTTAGACACGGGTCTACAAGGGGCCAAAATCGTGTTTTTTTAGAATAAAAAATTGCTAGATGCAAATATGAAGATTTCCCTGCGTGAATTTAAAGAATTTAGGTTGTAAAACATGTCTGAAGAAACAGGTTTCTTTGTACCTGTTATAGATAAAAACACTTAGGAGTTTGAAACATTTAGTTTTGGGCAGCCATTTTGGATTGTTTCCAAGGCAACAGTGCATACAAATGAGTAATTTATAGATTTTTAGCATTTGCAAGTGATGCCCTTTCAATGTAGGGTACAACTTTTAACATGAGGTTGTCAACACAATTTCTCAGTTTCGACCCCCCATGTCCTGCCTTAATCGGCAGTTTGAACACTTGATGTATATGCCGCTTGTACATCTGCAATGTTATAATCGGCAGTTTGCGTCGTATTGTCTGTCTCAAAGCCTGAGAGAACGATACTGCATGATTGAAACCAGTCCATCATCTTTTAGAGTAGATAGATTTTCAAGTGAATCTCACCCAGAGATTTTAAAGTGATTCCCACCCATAAATTTTAAAGTGATTCCCACCCATAAATTTTAAAGTGATTCCTACCCATAAATTTTAAAGTGATGCCCACCCATAGATTTTAAAGTGACCCCTTCCTCCCCCTATAAAATTTAAGTGATTCCTACCCATAGATTTTAAAGTGAGCACCCCCCATCCCTATATGAAATTTAAAGTGATTCCCAATAGATTTTAAACTGAATTCCCCCTATAAAATTTAAAGTTATCAACACCCACAGATTTAAAATGATTCCCACCCATAGATTTTAAAGTGATTCCCACCCATAGATTTAAAAGTGAACACCTCCCCCACCTTATAAAATTGAAAGGGATTCCCACCCATAGATTTTAAAGTGATTCCCACCCATAGATTTTAAAGTGATCCCCCCCTCCACTAAGATTCAAAATGATTCCCAGCAATAGATTTTAAACTGAATCCCCCCTATAAAATTTAAAGAGATCCCACCCATATATTTTAAAGTAATTCCCACCCATATAATATTTTTAAATGATTCCCACCCCAGCAAACTCCGGTAATACTTGTACAGGGACATTGGATTTTTTATCCCAATAATCAGGAGAAAAAAATCCCATGTAAACAAAAAAAATCACCCTGTGTGACCACCAAAGAAAGAAGCACCGGACTTTACACAGTTGTAGATATCATCGTATTTTGGACAAAGTATCTTTCTTCCATTTCCTGTGATGCGCTTTGTTTTCTGAGCTAGATTGTGTGATATGCTTAAGGGTTGTTGTTTTTGTTTTGTTTTTTGCTGTTGTTATGATCTGATTTTGTAATGTTTTTTTTGAACCGTTTGCGCGCTTTGGCTTCAGTATAGTCCCCCAGTTCACCCAGCTGTAAATAGGTATTTGCCTCTTTGGGGTCAGGGAAAGTAAAGCAGCGAGGGAGAGGAGATGGGCGCCGCCCTCAATATGCTGGCCTCTGGAGAAGCTGAGGTCTTTGACGCCTCGCTCCCCTACAACCACATAGGTTATTGGACACCTTTACCTTTTAAAATTTTTTATCTTTCATGTGCCATAAAGATGGTGACTATATTTGACTGTAGAGCAACATTTGATTGTGAAGCTCACATTTCTTGTGCAGCACTGCAGGTGTCTGTATCTTTCAGACCTGGTTGATATCAAGTTATATAATTCATACAAAAAGAAAATGCATAGCAGAGGTCTCGGATCCGAAGTAGATCCACTGAGCACCACCATCAGTCTCATCCTCCTCAGTCATAATAATGAACGTTCCACCACAAAATGAGTCGCTTTGCACCTGACCTACTTTTCCGCTAGCAGCCATTTTAGGCAGGTGGGGGTTAGGTTGTCGATGTTCAGATTTTGATTGGTTATAAAACTATAGCTGTTATTCTACCTTGTTATGAAAAATCAAGGCATAAATTTGTTTCCTTTAGCTTTAAAACGCGTTTTAAGAATACCCAAGCCCTCATTCTGACCACTTATTACAATGCTAAACTGGTCAATTTCTCATTTTTGTTAATTCCTGCAGTGTATCATTTCAATTTTCACAGAATTGTCCAATCTTCAATCTGCTTTTTGTATTAAATAGCGTTTTTATTGCAAATTAATAACGCATCAATAACTAAAAATTACCTCTGGTGTAATACGACTCATTATGCGATAGAACGTTACAATACAAACAAATTACCCCCCCCCCCCCTTCCCCCAGGCAAACAGAAGAAGAAATCACAAACGATTTCAAGAAAACAGCCCAGAAAACATTTTCGTTCGTTTATTTGCATATTGCATTGGATTAAAAAAAAAGTATTGAACAAATAAAGAACCATGAAAACTGAGGACTCAGCATCAATTTATATTGCTGTGATTTGTTTTGGTGTGTATGAAATGTGTTGAAATATGGTGCTATTGGCTCAGGGAAAGCATACAGACTGTCATGACAGAGGTACATCCGTTGGTCCCTGATCTGAGCTGACAGCACTAAGGTAGACAACATCAAAATTCGATATTGAAAGGGTAGGAAGGGTGATTCTTGGCACTGCACACAGAAACAGCATACACATGTAAGTATAAGCACGTATGTATGCATAACCATATGCACACACACATATACAGAAACACACAGATTCTGCAATCAGGTCACACACAACACACACACACACACACACACACACACACAGGGTGGGGGTTATGGAATAAATTGCACGACATGACACAACACGACACGACACGACTCGACGCCACACCATACCACACCACACCACACCACACCATACCACACGACACTACACCACACCACACCACACCACCACACGTCACACTACACTACACTACACCACACCACACTACACTATACTACACCACACCACACCACACTACTCCACACCACACCACATACACTATACTACACCACACTACACTACATCACACCACACCACACTACACTGCACTACACCACATTACACTATACTACACCACACCACACTACACTGCACCACACCACACTGCACCACACCACACCACACTACACCACACGTCACACTACACTACACCACACCACACAATACTATACTACACTACACCACACCACACCACATCATACTACACTTCACCATACTACACTACACTACACTTCACTACACTACACTTCACTACACTACACTACACTACACTACACTACACTACATTTCACTACACTACACTTCACTACACTACACTATACTACACTACACTACACTGCAGCATAACGACTCAAAACAAGGCAAAACCCAAACAAAACAAAACAAAACAACGTGGACAATAAACCTTTGCATAAGTTAAACAAACTAAATGGCAGTCGCTAGAGCCGAGTGGTTAAGACCGTTTGACTTCAATCCTGTGGGTCCATGAAATCATGGGTTCAAATCTCTCGGTGGTGTTTGGTGAATTACAGATGGGGATTTTTTACCATCTCCCAGCTCAACTTCCAAGTGCAGACCTGCCAATGCCTTGATTCCCTTCGTGTATATATATATATATATATATATATACACACATGCAGAAGATCAAAATCTGCGCGTTTAAGATCCTGTAATTCATATCAGCGTTTGGTGGGTTACAGAAACACGAACCTACCCAGCATGCATCCCTGAAGTCAGAATGCGGCTACCTTCATGGTGGGCAGAAACG
>CM054158.1:5871549-5937536 GCA_028751875.1 Rapana venosa
TGACGATATCTACAGTACAGTTCAGTGTGTGTATAGTATAGCATAGTGCCGTAAATATAGTATAATAAATACAACATAATATAATAAAATACAACACAATACAATGCAATAAAATACCATACCATGCAATACAATTCTAGATTATGCTATGTGATGCGAAACATAGTCGTGCCATACAATAACATTACGATGATGAAGTCAGCTATGACAAGAAAGACAACAATAATGATGGTATTGATGACGGTATTGGCGATGGTAATAACAATAATTTGGGATGCCAACAGTGTCTACAGAACAATACAATACAGTACAGTACAATACAATACAATGCGATACAATACAATGCAATACAATACAAAATTAAAATATGTTTATTCTTTCTTTTATATTGAGGATAATGGAAAAAGCACTTATGTGCTTTTTTACGTCCAGTCCCTGTGTGTATGCAGTTTTACAAAATTGTCATCTGTTCCCACCGGCACACAATGGCCTACTCTTACGAAAAGCGGAACAGGTTTTTAGCGTGTGTGCAAGATGTTCTGCGACACAACCCAAGACCATACCACAATATTATCATATCATACCATCCTGTTTGCTCTCATACTGTACCATACTATACGATGCAAGGCAACGAGAAACGAAGCGAGGCAATGCGACCCGACCTCATCCTTTAAAAATAACAACGATGACGATGACGAAGATGTCACAATGATGATGACAGGGCATGAACAAACATTATAGATCGCTTCCCTAGCCATCCATGAAACTTAAAGAAGGCACATCAAATCACTGAAATAACGATGAACATGCACATTACTTTAAAATCACCTAAACACTTTTAAAGCTTAGACTCTGAACAAGAGACTATTCCTGACCTTCACCTGGGTTGACCTTGAACGGTCTTGACCTTCACCTGGACTGACCTTGAACGGTCTTGACCTTTACCGGGAATGTCCTTGAACAGTCTTGACCTTCTCAAGGACTGACCTCCTTAAACGGTCTTGACCTTTACCGGGACTGACCTTGAACAGCCTTGACCTTGTCAAGGACTGACCTCCTTAAACGGTCTTGACCTTTATCGGGACTGACCTTGAACAGTCTTGACCGTCATCGGGACTGACCTTGAATGGCCTTGACCTCGACTCACCTTGAGGGGCAGGGGCCAATGGATCAGAAGCAGGTCAACATACGGGGTCTGCAGCCTTTGCAGAGACTTCTCCAAGTTCTTCTTGGGCAGTTCCCGACCATGGTGGGTGTTCCATACCTGTGACACAGCACCCCACCCCGCAAAGTGTGTGCCTATAACGTCAACCTAAGAAACACTGTTAAAGAAGAGGAGTGAGATGTTGGCCTCTCAATATCATGCGGATGTAATGCGAAGCAGAATGATGTGGTACAATAATAATTTTTATGACACATGTTAGTAGCTTAAGTTTCACAGGTTAATGAATAAGGGGGAGCTTTAAGATTTTGATTATAGCAAGTGGACAGTGACAATGATCCGAGTCAGGAGCTCCAAAGACTTCAGTATCGCGAGCACTAAAAAGTATGATAATCAGAAGGTCCAAGATCTAATTAGTCAAGAACTCGGTGGTGTAACTATTGAAGAAGTGTGACATTTAACAAAGATCAAGAGCTCCAAACTTTAAAATAAGGGAAGAGTTCTTGTACTTCTTCTTGTTCTTGTTCTTGTTGTCCTCCTCCTTCTTCTCCTCCTTCTTCTTCCTGTTTTCTTCCTCGTCGAGCGCTCAGACAGCAACTATGGTTGTCTGTCAATATAAGCGAAAATGCGCTGTGCTTCGCTGCCCTTAAGTACCTGACAAGTCAAGCCCAGCGCATCCGACTTCGGCGTGATGAAGAGTTCTAGATATCATCTCAAAGATCCAGAATAAACCTAATTAGGAGCTTTAAGATTCAAGTATTCAAAAGCTCCAGATCTAAAACAAATCCAGAGAACCCAAGTTCTGATACTCAGTCTTAACACTGCAAAGAATAGTCGTTCATGAACTGTGATTTGAAGTATTAAAAAGCCCTCCCAAAACAAACACACCAATAAACAAAACAACACCCACACCCTCCCATCTACAAGACTCAACGATCCAAAATCTTAAAGGGCTAAGTGTCTTCACGTCCCAGGAGAGAAGACTCCAGGAGCCACCTTAGCCATGAGGTGAGAGCAATGAATCATCAGCTGAAAGAACATGGAATCAGTCTCACTGACTGTAATCATCACCATCATCATCGTCATCACCATCATCATCATCACCACCATCATCATCACCATCACCACCATCATCATCATCACCACCACCACCACCACCACCACCACCACCACCACCACCACCACCACCACCACCACCATCCTCAGTTACTTGTGACAGACAGACAAGCAGACAGACAAGCAGACAGACACAGAGACAGAGACAAGCAATAGTCAGGCCACACACAGAACAAAAAGGCAAGTTATAGTTAAAAACAACAACAATAAAAAAAACACCAACCAACCAACCAACAAACCCAGAAGAAAACGAAAACTACTGGTACGAATCACCGCTTGAGGGCTGACCTTAGTGGTGATGAAGATGTCCTTTCTGGTGATGGCGCCCTCTTGGATCTTGTCCCTCACGGCCTTCCCCACCTCCTCTTCATTGTCGTACACCCAGGCACAGTCGATGTGACGGTACCCCGCCTCTAGAGCTGCCTTCACACAGCTCCTTACCTCCCCTGGTTTGTCCTGATGCCATACAGAGACGGAGAGAGAGGAGGGAGGGAGGGGAGAGAGAGAGAGAGAGAGGGAGAGAGGGAAGGCGAGGGAGAGAGGGAGAGAGAGAGGGGCGGAGACTCAATGTTGATTAAAATTTTTATGGCAAAATCTTTGTCTGCTCTTGCAATTGGAACTGGGGGGATGGCAGGGGTATGGATTGTTATAAAAAATATGACTTCAAAATCACACACACACACATAAAAAAACCAACACACACACACACCTCCTTCCCCTCTTCCACCACATCCCCCCCCCCTCACACACTTCACACACAGCCATACACCCCTTTCCTCCAAGCACACACACACACACAGCCACCCCACTACCCCGCCCCTCCCCACACATAGAGCCCCCCTACCCCCCCCCCCCCCCCCATCCCCACCCACCCACACACACACTGACCTGCCAAACAGTCCACGTTCCATACGCCACAACAGGCATAACGTCTCCGGTACCAGGTAAGGACACAGTCTGAGACACTGAAGCCATGGCTTTTGTCTTTGTTTTGCTTTAATTTTTTTTAATTTACTTACCCTCCTTTCCTCCTTTTTTTGTTCTCTAAAGTTTCTTTCCTTCTTCTTTTCTGTCGTTTGTTTTTCCTGTTATCAATTTTTTTCTTTGCCGGTACGCACTTCACTTCTTAAGTATTTCTTTCACTTTCTTCTCATTCAATCTGGACTTCTTTTGTTCACTTCTTCAGTCGTTGATACTCGTCAGATCTCTCTCTCTCTCTCTCTGGAAACAGATGACACAATTTACAAAACCGCATACACATGGGGACTGGATGTAAAAAAGCACATGAGTGCTTATTGTATTATCCTCGATATAAAATAAATAAATAAATAAATAAAATCTCTCTCTATCTCTCTCTCTCTCTCTCTCTCTCTCTCTCTCTCTCTCTCTCTCTCTCTCTCTCTCTCCTCTGTGTGGCCTTGAGGAGTCCCGAGTTGGGTGAAATCTGGAAAAAGAAAATGTCGTCTGCTTTATTGTGCTGAATCATTCGTGGAAGATAAGTTTTTCGCTTATCGGCTAAGCGTTGCACATAATATCCTGTTCTGGTTTGTGAGAGAAATATATTTTTGTATAGCTTGGTTTGGTTTGGTTTTGGCTTGGTTTAGTTTGGTTTGGTTTGGTTTGGTTTTGGCTTGGTTTAGTTTGGTTTGGGTGTGGTTTGGGTTTTGTGTGTGTGTGTGTGTGTGTGTGTGGATGTGCGCGCGCGCGTGCGTGTGTGTGTGTGTGTGTGTGTGTGTGTGTGACCAATATTGAGTGAGAGCATCAAAGCACGTGCGTACAGGTATGTGTGTATAAGCTGGCATACACATCATTGTAATGCACAGTATAACAGTAGTATCCTCTCTGTTTTTCTTTGTCTGTCTGTTCCCCGCCCCCTCTCTCACACATACACACACACGCACACGCGCACACACACACACACACACACACACACACACACACACACACAACACACACACACACACACACACACACACACACTATCTCTCTCCCTCATGACAGATTTTGATTGGCTTTCTCTCTCTCTCTCACACACACAAGATTTTGATTTGCTCTCTCTCTCTCACACACATAAAATGTTTTGATGTACTCTCTCTCTCTCACTTTCAGTGAAAGAAATAATGAAGACAATGCACAAATACATAAAAATCCATATGTATCAAACACAATTCACTATTTTGATCTAAATGTATCTTCCTTATGTTTGGATAAAATCAATATACATATATAGTTTTTCAAAATCATAACAAGACGATGCCATATCTTCGTTTGTGATGTAAATATCCTAATACAACAAACTTTTTCTCTTATTGATGGCGTGGAATATATATCTAGACAGGCAGTGATTTTTACTACTGTTTTCTGCTTTAAGTAGATCATGTATTATGGCCTAAGGCTGAGGTACATTAAATTTCTGAGTTCTGAGTTCTGAGTTCTGAGTTCTCTCTCTCTCTCTCTCTCTCTCTCTCTCTCTCTCTCTCTCTCTCTCTCTCTCTCTCTCTCTCTCCCCCCCTCTCTCTCCCTCCCCTTAGCCGTCGCACGGCATTATCGGGTAATGGTTGAACCGGCTGAAAATGACCCAGAAGATAATTATTGTCAGTTACTGTGGTAGCCACACTCTCCATGCATGCAGTCACACCGCATGGCTGGCAGCAGCAGCAGCAGAAGCAGCAGAAACATAAGCAGTAACAGTACTTAACAGTGCCACATTGTTAGCCTTAGTCATGCGTTTATCAGTAAGCTTAATGTCAGCGTGAAACAAATCGTCAGTCACCCAGGCACCAAATTATGGTAGTGATTTCAGTAGCCAGTCTGTGTGTGTGTGTGTGTGTGTGTGTGTGTGTGTGTGTGTGTGTGTGTGTGTGTGTGTGTGTGTGTGTGTGTGTGTGTGTGTGTGTGTGAGTGTTGATGAGTGTGTGTGTGTGTGAGTGTGTGTGAGTGTGTGTGTGTTTAAAAAAAGATTCTTTTATATAGAGGATAATGGAATAAGCACTCATGTGCTGTTTTACATCCTGTCCCCGTGTGTATGCAGTTTTATGAATTTTGTCATCTGTTCCCACCGGCACACAATGGCCTACTCTTACGAAAAGCGGAACAGGATTTAACGTGTGCGCAAGATGTTCTGCGTGTGAGTGTTGTGTGTGTGTGTGTGTGTGTGTGTGTGTGTGTGTGTTTGCATTGTTTAATTGGGTAAAAACTGTCGCATGCACAAAATTTCACCATTGGTGAACCGTAGAGCTCTAGCCGCGAACGAAAATAAAACTTGTTTTTATACTTGTTGTTTTGTCCCCTCTCTGTGTATTGCAATGGGTCTCTGTCTGCCTGTCCTTCTCTTTCTCTCTTTTTCGAGCTTCGTGTATGTGCGTCAGGGCGGCCTGCCTGTAGATGTACATGCGCTTGCTTGCCTGCTTGCTTGCTTGCTTGCTTGCTTGCTTGCTTGCTTGCGCGCGCGTGTGTTGTGTGTGTGTGTGTGTGTGTGGTGTGTGTGTGTGTGTGTATGTGTGAGTGCGTGTGTGAGTATGTGCGCGCGCGCGTGCGATGTGTGTGAGCACACACGTGTGTTGCTTTGTTGATCACAGTGTAACCTGACAAGAACTGTCTCCACTTCTTTATTATTCATATCAGGTGGAAGAAACTCTTCACAATAAATTTGGTACAGATCTTAACAAACCACTGGCAGACTTGGGTGTTCATTTTTTTTGACGAATCACCAACCACTCTCTGCTTTAAGGAGTTACCCAATAATTAAAGTTGAATCTTTGCCCGAGTGGTAGCATCTTTTAAATTCCAGCTTTCCGTGTAGGCCTAATCTATAATTATAATCTAAGATCCAATCCCTGGGTCGTCAGATGGACTCTGTCTATCAAATTGGAAAGACTTCAATCACCTCCAGTACAAATCGGAGGTCCACAGGAGCCAATCACTAGCAGGCCGCGTGGGGCCACCAGCCAATGGGACCCTGCACTCTGCTATGTCACTTAGCGTGTTCATGTGCCTTTCGAGCTAACATACGCAGGACACCACCTACTAAAACCCCCTACTAATGACAGTATTAGCTCATCGCGGAGCCAACTGAGTGAGTTGCCCACCCCAGGTGGCAACCACCACAACCGTCCCCTCCAACAACCGTCCCCTGCAAACCTCCAACCCCCAAAGGCATTGACACTAAACTCAACCCAGGCACAGAAGTGTATGGCAAACCAAATCTGAGGCCACCATGAGAACCAATAGAAACTGGGACCAACCGAATCAGAGGCTATTTTTTAATTGCAGATGACAATGACAATGAGGATGACGTATGAGCTAGCGTGAAGTGCTATGCGTTGAGACTACATGACATGGGCTGTACTCAACGCTTACTATCATAATAGTCCCCGGCGTCAACCGGGCACCGAGGAGATACAGTCACCTGCAGTGTTGGTCAGGAATTTGAGCAATCCTCTCTCAAAAACTCCGCATCCGTAAGTGATGAAGCTCGACTGTGTGGGCCATCTTCCCACTGTGCCCACAGTCACACTCACTTCAGTAGAGCCGCCGAGTCCTAAATCCCTATGACTCTTATGAATTCGACCCCCGCGACCTTCCAGTCCGTAACCCAAGGCGCTAACCACTGCGCCCATGCGCTGTAGCACGGGTATTCTTACTTTATATAGGAAAAATAAGGCTTCTCTCCTTCATGAAAAAAAAAAAACACCCACCACACCCCACTCGGTGAACATAAAATGACATATAACACAATGTGATAACTGGAGATTTACAGGGAAAAAAAAGGACATCTTTTTCTCCCATCAGCCATACATCCTGGCTAGGAATAAACCGTTATAAAGCCCGAGTGTCATCACAGAATGACTGCCGACATCGCCACAGCTGTGTGTGGCACTGTCTTGCTTTATGCCCTCACCAAGGCAATAAATACCGAAAACAAACAGAACACTGTTAATAACGCTGGCATAGCATATATTGTTGCTTAAGGAATGTACTATTTTTAGGGTGGCCTCCGCGCAATATTTGGATATACTTACAGTTACCCCCGTCCCCCTAATGATATCTCCGCTGATTATACAACACCAGACATGTTAGGTAAATGTTCGGTCCCACCCCGGAACAAAATAGATAATTCTTGGTGCATTCAGAATAGCATCCCTGAATCCGACATCATCACCGCTGGACTACCATCAACAGGGTAAAAGGGCTGGTGTCACCCTGTGGTTTGTCAGAAAAGTATATACTTAGTTCTACTGAGCATGTGTGTAATCTTTTTTCCTTTTCTTTTTCTTTTCCTTTGGAAAAAAATCATGTTGTTAAGCCATTTCTCGTGTTTCCCTAACCCACAAACGCTGACACGAATTCCGTACATCTAGCTTTTGATGTGTAAATGTGATCTTCTGCCATGGGCCCCTGCACACATGAAGAATTAAAGCACTGGCAGTCTGCACTACAAGGTTGGACCAAGAACTTGTCCCCAAAAAAAAAACGCCACCCTTGATTCCGCATGCTTCTGGCAGATTAAACCCACGACTTCATAGAGCACAGGAGTGGAAATCAAACATTAAGATTCCCACTTAATACTACAACTACTACTTACTACTACTGACTACTATGATAATAATGATAATAATAATAATAATAACAACAACAACAATAATACTAAATAAAAATAATAAATAATAATAATAAAAAAATTATAATACTTAATAATATAATAATAATAATGTATGGTATTTATATACACTCAATCTTGTATAGCAAACACATCGAACGCTTACGTATAAAAGCTTTCCCCCATTTTTGTCTTTGGAGTTTTTCCGTTTATCAGCTCCATATCTCTTCACAGATCTTGATATTTCTCTCTCAGCCTCACCTTTGACCCTGATTGAATACTTTCGGTGACCTGAGTAATGATATGGACCCCTGACCTTAGCAGGTCACCAGTGTGCTGTTATTATCCGCCCTTTATTCAAGTGGCCGGTCAATGACTGAGTCAAGGAGTTTGTCATTTCCTCATGTGTGGAAAAGGTCTAGCTTTTTCAACATCAACATTGTATTCTCTCTCTCTCTCTCACTCTTTCTCATCTCCTCACTCTCTCTCTCCTCTCATCTCATCTTCTCTCCATCTCATCTCTCTCTCTGTTTGCTTGGGAAACATTGTTGCTAAGTGTGAAGAGCATGAGTCATTGGGTTTATTTATTAAGATGTATCCCTAAGGCCGGGGATTGGTGTAAAAAAACACATAAACTGCTTATTCATTATCCTTGAAATAAACGAAATTCGTCAAAAATAATTGTGTCCACTTTGTCTCATCTCATCTCAAAAGTATATATTTCTCTCTCTCAAAAATGGGATTCATGTGTGTGTGTTGTGTGTGTGTGTGTGTTCGTGTTTGTTTGTGGGTGTGTGTGTTGTGTTGTGTTGTGTCCGTCTGTATGAACCCGTTGGTATATTGCCATGGGCATGCACAATGCCTTAAAACACCAGGCATCCACCCCCCTCCCTGTCCCCACCTGTGTTGTGGTGTGTGTGTGTGGTGGAGGTTGTGTGTGTGGTGTGTGTTGTGTGTGTCGTCATTTGATGTTTCCCAGCAAACACTATACAAGTTTTCTTGGGTTGATCATGGGTGGTGTCTGGTTCTAGTCTTTTTGATTGAATGACAATAAAAGAAGGTCTATGTGGTGGCACACATTAAATGCACATAGAACTCCTACAGAAACACAGACTGTTGTCACTATTTTTGAAAGTGCCCAATAAAAAAATAGTAACACCTCCCCCCCCTTCCTATCAGAAAGCAAATAAACATAGACACCCACAAGATAGATGAAATAAAACTCACACTACACACATCCACGATAAATACAAGCAAGCACAGAGCCCCACACACACAACCACACACACACACACACACACACCCCCCCACACACACACACACACACCCACACAACACACACAATTATCCAACACACACAACACACACACACATCCAAACACACACAACACGCGCGCGCTAAAAACAAGCAAGCACAGACACACACACACACACCACACACACACACAACTAAATACAAGCAAGCCAGACACACACCCACACTAAATACAAGCAAAACAGAGCCACACACACACACCTACACACTACAACAACACACCACACACACACACACACACACACACACACACACACAGAAGCAAAAGAAGAGAGAGAACTTTTGTAAAAGAACCCATTCAATTAAACTCTTAGGTCATTCCTAAAAGTTAGTTTTAAAAAAATGAAGCCCTGCTTGTGCTATCAAATATATCATATTTGCTGTAGTACTATTAACCTTTAGACTGTTTATCACATTATAATAGCAGGGGGCTAAGTGCACTCGAAGCACTTGTTAATCAAGGTTAGAATAAACAAACAGAACTTGCAACAGCACTTGGTAAGTGAGTCTTGACTTCACAGAAGGAAAGTAATACCTTGATGCTTGCAGTACATTCAGAAAAAAGTACATTTCTTCTTCTATTGCTGTCATGAGCGAAAATGCGTCAGGCTGCTGTTAAGCACCTGACAAGTCAGGCCAAGCCCATCCAACCTCGAACATCTGGAAAAGGGTCCTGCTCTGGACTGAAAAAACGCGTTAACTTTGCTATCTACTCACCGGTGTACATTAATCTTTTAAAAAATGTCTGATAAAAACAATGAATTTGGAATGGTTTTATGTGTGAAACCTCCATTATATAATAGTAATAATACTAAAACATTTTTTTAATTGTCAGTCACAGATCTTGTTTTTTGTTTTTTTTTGTTTTTGCAGTTTCAGCTACGACAAGAGGGGAGGGGGGTGAAGGGTGGGGGGAGGGGGGGGGAGAAATGAAGGAGACAATTTGTAGAGCAATCTTTCATCTATGTGAGGATCTTGCAATTTTATTTTGGCCCATGCATCGTTTGTAGGACTGACAAGAATGCATCATGGTTCCTGAAATCTCATTCCTCAAAATAACTACGTCAAATTCAATTGATTTACGATTTGCTTCTAGTTTAGGAAACAGGATGTGTTGTCTTTTCTTCTCCATTGGTTAACAATAAAACAACAACAAACACACAATACACATACACAGACAACAGAAACAAAACACACTCATATACACATACAACAAGGGACGAATAGCCTGTGGTTAAGTGTTGCTCGTGCTTGCTCTGGTGCTTTGCTGACCTTAGGTTGAATCTCATTCAAGAGGATTTTTCTCAGTAGTTATAACATCAGTGCTGACTCCACCTCCACATAATCCTTGGATAGATTAAAAACCGAGGCCCGTGTGCAACAAATACCACCCAGAACTGACACAGCTTTTTGCCTGGGCCATGTATGAGACAATGAGGGAATGAGACAAAAAAGAAAACCAGAAACATATCAAAACAATAACAACAACACAAAGCAAGTGCTTGGCTCTGCAGTTAATGTGAGGGTGAAATAAATCCTGAGATCGTCAGTAATATTATAAAAGAAAATTCTATGACGTCCTTGATTCGTGAGTTGCAAGAAGCATGATTCCAGTGGCTATGGCTTGTTGATTGTCAGCCGAATAGCTAGATGAGAGCGTTAGACTGAAGATCTAAGTCCCTGGTTCCAATCCCGGTTCCGGCACGAACATAATCGAGTTGACACAATTTTTGTTTGCCTTGGTTTTTCATTTTTTTTGCTTGGTTCATTATGGTGATACTTAAATGGTATTTTCATTTTGCTTTCAAGTAAATAATTTAAACCTTTTACAGCAAAAGTAGTAGCTATCTATCTATCTATCTGTCCTGTAGTCTGACGACCCTGGGACACCCTCAAAAGACTCAACAACCAATTCCCTCCATTCTCCCACTAATTCCTAGTTCTGCGGCCTTTCTCAGGTTTTGTTGAGTCCTTGCATGATTTTTTGTCCCACTCTTCCTTGTCTTGCCTCTCTCCTTCCTCCTTGGACCAGTGCATGTAAAACTGTCTTTGCAAGTCCTTTGCGATCTTTGTTTGACATGCCCATAACCATGTTAAGTTAACGGCTTTTCACGATCGTATAGAGAGGTTTATCATAGGTCCAATTGGTTGCTGGATCTGTTATGCACGCATTCGGTGCTTGATGTGGCGTTGTTCGATCCCGTTCAAGAGGATTTTTCATCTGGAGTTTACCTTAGTGCAGACTCCACTCTCCCAAAAATCCTTGGATGAGACTATAAACCGAGGCCCCACCGTGTCGAACGCAACGCAGAACATCTGTGCGCACACGTTAAAACCGTTCCGCTTTTCGGAAGAGTAGGCCATTGTGTGCCGGTGGAAGCGGATGACAAAATTGACAAACTGCATACACACGGGGACTTTGGATGAAAAAAAGCACATGCTGCTTATTCCATTATCCTCGAAATAAAGAATAAATATTAATAATAGAAATTTGTAGAAGATGCCAAGGATTCTCCGAAGCATCTCATCTCCACCGCCTGTACTCTTCTCCTCCAAATCTGCAGTCAGGGTCCTTGATTCCAGGCATACAGAAATATGGATTATGACAAGGAGCCATTAGTCTGATCTTGGAGATAAGTGAGATAATTTTTATCTCTCCATATGGTGTTTAGTTTTGTCACTGCTTTATTGTCTGTGCAGTCCCTGCATACTACTTCTGCTGGATCCCACTGTCTGATACAATGGCTCCCAGGTACTTGAAGCTTTTGAACTGTTTCCAACTCTGTCAGTAACCCTGATATCAGTGCAATGCCCGTTTTTTTTTTTTTTTTTTTTTTTTTTTATTTGTGATATTAGTCATCAGTTTGGTTAAAATCAAGTACTTTTGCTACCAAAAATGACAATAGGACTGACAGTGATGTAAAAAAGTCATTCTTCATTGATCTGAATGTGGAAGTTGTCATGGACTTTGCATACCCTCCGCCTCACCCCACCCCCTTAAAAAAAAAATCATTAAATAGAATAAGCCTAAATGTTAGTAATTTGTGTGTTGGGATAAAACCTCCTCCACCAATCAAAATAGGCCTAGGTAGATTTTATCACTTCTAAGATAAAAACAAAAAAATATATGGAGTGTATTAGTTTTTTATTGGAAGTTGCCTCAGTAGACAGATACTTGTGAACTGCTCTATTCTTTAATAGGGCATTGACTTTGATTTTTTAAAAATTTTTATTTATTCTATTATAATTGAAGATAATGGAAGAGCCAATTATTGTTTTTACTTCAGTCCCCGTGTGTATACGTTTATGTACCTGCTGTCATCTGTTCCCACTAGGCACACAATGGCCTACTCTTATGATAAGCAGAACATGATTAAACATTGGCAAAGATGTTCTTCGTGGTCGCACACGGGCATTGGGTTATAGTCTCATCCGAAGACTTGGGGGAGAGTGGATACTCTGCACTGATTGTCAACTCTAAGAGGAAAATATCCCTTGAACGGGCAACAAACCCGTTTAATTTTACGTTTCGACAGATTGCGAGTGCAAATTCTAAACCACTAGAGGCTATCCCGTCTCTTTAAAGGCATTAACTGTTAATGTAGATCCATGTTTGGCTTTTACTTACATTACTCACCACCTCTTTCAACAGACACAACACATAAACAAATACATGAACAAAAACCTGATTGCCCCCCCCCTCCCCCCACAACAACTTACTTTTACCTCCATTTCGTTTCAACAAACAAACCTGACAAAACCAGAGCCAAAGAAAGTGTTGTTGGTGTTGTTGGTGTTGGTGTTGTTGTTGTTGCTGTTGTTGGTGTTGTTGTTGTATGTTTCTCTTCTCAACAGTCGGGGTCACCCAGAATGTGCTCTGTGACTGGCTCATCCCACCTGGGAATCACTGGTGGAGATGGAAATGGCACACTGATGGGCAAGTTTGCCTATATGGACTGTTTTTCAGTACCTTGGTCATAAAGGCAGCTGTACTCTGACATTCAGATGATTTGTCTCCTTTTAAAAGAGAGAGTGCAGGTTGTTAGGTAAGAGCCTTGTCCCATACTGAACAACTCCACATATCACAACTAACAACATTTTATGTAGGCCTGTGGGACCGGGATAGCTCAGTGGCGAGACTCGCTTTCTCCCAACAAGTAAAGCAGCGTCGAGCGTTGTTACCAGTGGATAGGTGACCGTTTGTCGCGCCTTGGCTTCAGTAAACAGTCCCCCATTCACCCAGCCTGAAAATGGTACCTGCCAATTCTTTAGGTCAGGGAAGGTAAAGCACGAGGAGAGGAGAAGGGCGCCGCCCTCACATGCTGCCCTAGAGAAAAGTAGGTCTCTGACACCTCGCTCCCCTACACCTTATAGGTTATGGGACACCTTTACCATTTTCCTCCTAGCAATTAGCCTGACATCAGTACGCCCCCCCCCAACTGACACAGCTTTTGGCCTGAGGCCTGAAATGAAGACCATGAGGGATATGAAAAACAAAAGAAAACCATAACAAATCAAAACAATAAACAACAACACAAGCATGGTGCTTGGCTCAGCATGTTAATGTAGGGAAATAATCCTGATGATCGCAGTAATAGTTATTAAGAAAATTCTTAGACTTCCCTTGGATTCCTGAGTGCAAGAAGGCAGTGATCACATTGTGCTATGCCTGATGATTGTCAGCCGGAATAGTTCAGTTGGGAGAGCGTATAAGACTGAAGATCTAAAGGTCCCTGGTTCAATCCCGGGTTCCGCACAGGAACATAATACGGTGGTTGACATTTTTTTCTTCTTGGTTTTCATTTTTTTGGTTGGTTTCATTAGGTGATGATTATAATGGTTATTTTCATTTTGCTTTCAAAGAAATTTTTAAAGCATTTACAGCAAGAAGTAGAGTTGGGTTTGATTAAAATAAATTCTTTGCTTACCAAAAATGACAATAGACTGACAGTGTGAGAGTGAAAATTCCATCTTCATTGATGCTGAAGTGAAGTTGTACATGGACCTTATGCATACCCCCCTCCTCGCCCCCCACCCCTTTTTTAAATCAAGGTAATAGAATAGCTTTATGTTTAGGTAATGTTGTGTGTTGTATGAAAACCTCCCCACCTAAAGTCACAAAAATAGGCCTAGTAATTCTATTCAACTTTTGTGAGATACAAAAAAAAGAGTGTATTATCCTGTTTTATTGGAAGTTGTATCATAGACAGATCTTGGACTGCTCCCTAATACTTTAATAGCAATGACCTTTTGATTCCCCTCGGAGGATTCCAGGGTATGCTTGCAAAGCGAACATTGCGAAAATAGGGCCGTCTGCTATCCAACCAGGCAATGTCGTAAAAGGCGACTAACGTGGACACGGGACTGAAGTCAAGGTGATGGCCTAGTGGCGCTCCCGATACAACCACATCACCATGCAACTAGCGCCATAATGACACTTCGAGACAAATTAACAGGAATGGTGCTCGCCCTGTGTGGATCCCCAGGCAGGTGCAGTGGCCGGGCTTCCGCGCTCACCGGAGTCCACCCAATGCGACTTGAGGTTCCCATTCACCGTCCTGTGGACCAGGGACGGGAGGACTATGCTACTGGGCCGTCAAGCCAAGCAGAACCAAGGAGACCCTACCATCAACATCATGCAGTGGATACTCTGAAGGTGTCCAACAAACAACAGAGCTCCAACACTTCCTACACATCACTCTAACAACGACCACGTGTGTTGTATGCAAGAGACACACCCCCACCTCTGCCAGAGGGAAGCCCACTAAAGAATCCGTCGCTATCAGGTTTTTTCGCAGTGATCGACATGTGGGTCAAGAAAAGTGGAGTACTCCACTAGTGAGGAACAAACTGAACGCTATGAAAACAAAGACCACATGAGGAAGCAGATTCCCAGACATGAAGAATCACCACAGGACAGTGCTTCACTGTCCGGTCAACAACTACTCCCTGATGAATAAGAATCTAGCCCCTAGATACATCCAGGTCCCTAGACAACAGCTTCCTCATCACTTGCGACATCAACAGCTGTCCCGAGTTGGCGATACAACCACCTTTACACGCGAGGAGAAGAAGTAGAGGCATGCAGATACACCCCGAGAGCCTATCCTCGTCAACGAACCCCACCGACCCACCACCTTCACTCCGCGCCGCTGGAAGACCACCAACCACCACGACCTGCTCTCTGCACTGGATGACAACCACCAGAGATCGGAGAACAGTCCAAGATCAGCTTGGGGGGAAGTGACCACCGCCCCGTCAATCACTCACAATCATGGAGAAGCAAAACAGGGCACAGACCTCAAACCAAGATGGAACAATAAGAAGGCCAAATGGGGACTCTTATGCCATCAGACAAATGAACTGACTAACAACAATCAAGAAGAGGTGACGAACATCAACAACGTATTGAAGAAATCAACAAAAGCCATCCTTCATGCAGCAGAATGCCATACCAAGGGAGCAAGAAAAAGACACACCCCATACTAGACACGCACTTCAACAGGCACACGATGCAGTCACCGAAAGCAAGAGAAAAAGAGAACAACCCGAATCAGAGAACCATCATCAACTCCAAGAGAGCACGGCAAAATACTGAGAACTAACCTAAAAGCAAGAGCGGTGCTGGAGAAGAAAACATCAAGCCTCACATGGAAAAAGACACAACAAAGCACTGGAGAATGAAGATATAGAGGAAATGAAAAAAAAGAGTAAAGAAAAGAAAAAAAAAAAAAAAAAGAAAAGAAAAAAAATAACTGAGAATAGAAAAAAAAAACTTGGAGAAAGAAAAATATGAGAAAAGGGAAAAAAAAAATAGGAGAGGAAGAAAGAAAACACTCAAAAAAAAATAGAAAAACTAACCCAGGCCCTGAACGAAAGAACACAGGGCAGAAGATTCACACTAGAAGAAGACGAGCCAGAACTCTGACGGGACAGAGGGCAGCCACACCTTTGCCAAGAAGTACGCCCAGACAGCAAATAACACATCCCACAGAACCTACCAACAGAAGGTGAGAAAGAAAAAGAGACAGGAGAAATGACGTGTGAACAGGGTCATGAGGCAATGGAACACAACTCTCTACCATTCCAAACTCTAAATGAAAAAGCCATCAAGAACTGAAGTAATAAGATGTCCCAGCGACCTGACAACATCACCAACGAGATGATACAACACCAAGGCAACACTGCCTCTCCAGAACTCCTGGACATCTTCAACTTGAGCTGGAACAGTGTCAGGTCCCCCAATGTTGGAAAGCCATCATGACCCCGTACTGAAGAAAGGCAAAACAAGAGCAAGCCATCACTATCGACCAAATCAGCCTCACATTCCTCTGTAAGTACCATGGAGCGCATCGTCAACCTCGCCTGCAACTCTACCTGGAGACTGAAAGCATCCTGAGTCCCTGAACAAGCCGGATTCCGTCATACAAAAGCACTGAAGATCAAACAACATCATCCTTACTATAGTTATAGAGGAGCTTTCCAGGCCAAAGAGAATGAACCCTGTGCAATCTTCCATATATCTACAGAAGGCCTTCGACAAGGTCTGGCAAGATGACTCCTTGTGAAGCTCCTACGCATAGCAATTACCGCAATATGTACCAGTGGACAAAATCCACCACCTTCTCACAACCGATCGAGCCAAGTGATGGTGACTGCCGAGCTGTGCCGGAAGTACTCCCTGCGGTAAGGAGTTACACTCAGGAGGAGTACACCTCACCAACCCTTGTTTCGAGCTATTCTTAATGATATTGTGTCAAGCTTCCCAAGTAGTCCACACAGCATTATGCAGAACAACCTGGTGCTCTGGTGCACGGATGATTCACGCTTCAACAGCAAACTACCGCATGCAGATGCCCTATAATGTTCCGCAGGGGCTGAACAAGTGGTGTGTGTCCATTAACCGGGACAAATCCACAGGCAACCACTCTTTACCTTCTACCTATAAGCAAGCCCTGACGCCTCAACCCTTGGCAACACGACCCTCAAGATGAAGACCAACAGACATTACCTTGGGGTCACATATGACATGAAGCTGACCTGAAACAACACAACACCCAGAGCAGAAGGAAAAGCAAGGCGTAAGCTCTACATCATGCGCAAACATGCAGGACAACATGTGGGGGGAGCCAATAACACACCTGCAATCATCTACCAGGGCAATGTACGACCCCATCTTGATACGGATCAAACTCATGGATGACAGCTGCAAGAACACATCGGGACACCCTGGACAAGGTACAGAACCAAGCCTTAGAAATCATACACAGCGCGATGAAACCACCCCCATAAGAAAGATGGCCAGGTGACTGCATAAGCTCCTCTCATCACCAAAGGAAACAGAAAGGAACGTTGCAACAGGCTACCAATACCAGTGCACCTAAAGAACATCCAATGAGCACAAGACAGAGAAGCTGTCCTCTGGAACATCTAAACCGCTCCAGTTTTGCAGTCGAAGCTCGGGCACTGCAGAGAAGCAACCAAGACAAACGGCCAGCAGTAACCGCCCATCACCTTCTCCCTTGATGATCCCTCCATGGCAAGAGGACAGAAAGTGACAGTCAGAATGACAGTTCCATGAACACAAGAAAACTGAACAGAGCGACATTGTCAAAAGAACTCTGACAGCATCCCATGATAGAAGATCAATACCCTCACGAGGCATGGCTCCACGCTACACAGACTCGCTGCAACAGATAGCCACCAGATGTGGAGGAGCTGGGGCTACAACTGTGGTATCCAGCAGAGAAATGGCAGACTCGGTCAATAGCAACCGTCGTCTTCTGCACCAACTACAATGCCGAAGTGGAAGCGATCATCCTTGCAGCAAACACCATCCGCAGCAGAGTGGATCACAACAACCAGTCGTCTTTCGACCGACGCTCTGTCCTGTGCTCAACCTTCCAAACAGCAGCCCAGCTTCCACAACTAAGATGGAACTACATAACATCCGTTCTCGCACCGTGCTGCTCAGTGATCCCTCACACTGTGGCCATCAAGGCATGAGCAAGCTGAGAGAATGGCCAAGATAGGCGCCCGAGATGAACAGCCCAAAACCCTGTCTTCCTCAGAGAACAGACCATCATTAAGCTCTCTACAGAAACCG
The DNA here is from genome assembly GCA_028751875.1 of Rapana venosa. Lineage (NCBI taxonomy): Eukaryota > Metazoa > Mollusca > Gastropoda > Neogastropoda > Muricidae > Rapana > Rapana venosa. Next base: position 5,889,848 of record CM054158.1, read on the forward strand.
CCACCACCATACACTACCACAGCCTCAACAACAAGACCAGGTGACCATCTTCCGATTAAGAATCACCAACGCAGGCTGAACCAACATCTGCACAGAAGATGAAAGTGTACCCCTCCCCCATTCCATGTGGGGAAGCTGAGCAAGACACACGTCACTCTCTTCGGGACATGCAGGCCTTCATAGCAGCTGAAGAGAAATGTGGCCAAACCCATTACCCTAAAGAAAAACTTACGGGCCGATGGATGCCCTACAGTTGACTGCTACATTCCTTAAGCAACTGGTTCTCTTGGTGTAAAACAATAAGGCATCGAAAAGAAATAAACTGATTTTATTTGATTTTTAAAAATTTTATTCTTTATATTGAGGTAATGAAATAGCTGCTTATGCTTTTTTTAAAAACTTCCAGTCCCGTGTGTATGGTTTTACACATCTGTCATCTGTTCCCACTGTGCACACACTGGCCATACTCTTATGAAAAAGCGAACAAAGGGATTTAATGTGTGCACAAATTTATTGAAATGGCACCACTGATGGAAGTTTTGCCTGTTAGGACTTTTTTTCAGTACCTTGTCATATATCAAGAGCTGTACTCCTGACTTGCATACGATTTGTCTCCTTTTAAAAAGAGAGTGCAGTTCTTATGTTAAGAGCTTTGTCCATACTGAAGGCAATCTCCACAAATCACAAACATAACAACATTTTAGTGAGGCCTTAGCAATTAGCTGACATCATAACTGACACAGCTTATGGCCTGGCCCTGAAATGAGACAATGAGTGAAATGAACAAAAGAAAACCATAAACAAATCAAAACAATAATAACAACACAAAGCAAGTACTTGCTCAGCATTAATGGTGAGGGGAAATAATCAAGATATCTCAGTAATAGTTATAAAGAAAATTCTTAGACTTCCCTTGGATTCTGTGTGCAAGAAGAACAGGATCACAGTGTGCTATGCTTGCGATTGTCAGCCCGAATCGCTTCAGTTAGAGGCGTTAGACTGAGATCTAAAGGTCCCCATTTCAATCCCGTTCCGGGGAACATAATCCGCAGTTGGACAATTTTTTTTTCTGGTTTTTCATTTTTTTTTTGGTTGGTTTCATTATGTGCTGATTTATAATGGTTATTTGCATTTTTGCTTTCAAAGAAATGTTTAAACCTTTTACTCAAAAGTATGAGTAGGGTTTGTTACAACCAAGTCCATTTTGCTTAACCAAAAAATGACAATAGGAACTGATAGTGAAGTGAAAAATTCCATCTTCATTGATGCTGCGTGGTGGAAATATCATGGACTATCCTACCCACCTCCTCCCCCCCCCCCCCCCACAATTAAAAAAAAATAATAGTTAATACAATAGCCTAATGTTAGGTAATGTTGTGTTTGTTATGAAAACCTCCTCCACCAAGTCAAAATAGCCATAGGAGATCCTATTTCAACTTCTGAGATAAAAACAAAAAAAATGGAGGTGTATTATCTGTTTTATTGAAGTTGTATCATTAGACAGATACTTGGAACTGCACTAATGATTTAATAGGCATTGACTTGATTTTGAATTTATTTTTTTGTATTTTATTCTTTTATATTGAGATAAGAATAAGCACTTATGTTACTTTTTTTGTTTACTTCAGTCCCCGTGTGTGTAATGGCGTTTTGTACATTGTGTCATCTGTGTCCACTGGCACAACAATTGGCCTACTCTTATGAAAAGCAGAACATCAATATCATTGCAAATGTCCTTCTGCTTCCGCACACCGGTCATGGTTTATAGTCCTCATCCAGGGACTTAGGGAGAGTGGAGATTCTCTGCACTGATGTCAACTCCCAGAGGAGAAATATCCCCTTGAACGGGGTATCGTACCCGCTTCGTCAGATTGCAACGCAAGGTTCTAACCACAAGGCTATCCCATCTCTTTAAAGGCATTAACTGTTAAATGTGGATCCATGTTTGGCTTTTACTTACATTACTCATTCAGCTCTTTCAACAGACACAACACATAAACAAATAATTGATCAAAAACTGATGGACCCCCCCCCCCACCCACACACACACACAACCACAACTTACTTTACCCTTCCAGTTCGTTTCAACAAACCAAATCAAAATAAGAAATAAAACAAACCTAAACAAAACCAGAGCCAAAGAAAGTGTGTGTTGGTGTTTGTTGTTGGTGTTGTTGGTGTTGTTGTTGTTGTTGTAGTTTCCATCTCAACATCTGGGGGTCACCCAGAAATGTGCTCTGTGACTGGCTCATCCCACCTGGGAATCACTGAGAATGGATAATTCAACACTGATGGGAATTTGCCTGTAGACTGTTTTTCAGTACCCTTGTCATAAAGCAGCCGTAACTTACTGACTTCAGACCATTGTCCCTCCTTTTAAAAAAGAGAGTGCAAGGGTTGTTATGTTAAACTTGTCCCATACTGAGGCAATCTCCACATATCACAATATAACAACATTTTAGTGTAGGCCTTAGCAATTAGCTGACATCAGTAACTGACACAGCTTTTGGCCTGGGCCATGAAATGAGACAATGAGTGGAAATGAGACAAAAGAAAACCATAACAAATCAAAACAATAACAACACAAAGCAAGTACTTGGGCTCAGCAAGTTAATGTGAGGGAAATAATCTTGATATCAGTAATTGTTATAAAGAAAATTCTTATGACTCCCTTGGTTTCGTGAGTGCAAGAAGGCAGTGATCACAATGTGCTATGGCTTGTTGATTGTCAGCCGGAATAGCTCAGTTGGGAGAGCGTTAGACTGAAGATCTAAAGGTCCCTGGTTCAATCCCGGGTTCCGGCACAGAACATGATCTGTCGGTTGATAATCTTTTTTCCTTGGTTTTCATTTTTTTGGTTGGTTTCATTATGGTGATGATTATAATAAGTATTTTCATTTTGCTTTCAAATAATTTTTTTTACACTTTTATTGCAAGAAGTAGGAGTGGGATTTGTTAAAATCAAGTTATTTTGATTACCAAAAATGACAATAGAACTGATAGTGAGAGTGAAAAATTCAATCTTCTGAATGTTGAAGTTGTTATGGACTTTGCATACCCCCCCTCACCCCCAATCTTAAAAAAAAATTTGTTTAGTCAGTCAAGAGAATAGCCTAATGTTTAGGTAATGTTGTGTGTTGTGATGAAACCTCATCCACCAAGTCAAAATAGGCCTAGGTAGATTCTATTCAACTTCTGAGATAAAAAATAAAATAAAAATTGGAGTGTATTATGTGTTTTATTGAAGTTGCATCATAGACAGATAGCTTGGGAACTCTGCCCCAAATACTTTAATAGGCATTGACTTTGATTAAAATATTTTTTGATTATATTCTTTTAATATTGAGATAATGGAATAAGCCCTTATGTGTCTTATTTACAAATCCTTTCGCCGTGTTATGCAGTTTTACACATTCTGTCAAATGTTCCACTGCACACAATGGCCTACTCTTACAAAAGCTGAACAGATTATAATGTGTGCGCAAGATGTTCTGCTGTGTTCTGCACCGGGGCTTGGTGTATATTCTCATCAAAGGACATTATGGGAGAGTTGAGTCTCTGCACTGAGTTAAACTACAGAGGCAAATATCCCCAATGAAGGGAAATCGTAACCCGTGTCAATCAGGAATTGCGAGTGGCAATGTTCTAACCACTAGCTATCCCTGTCTCCTTTAAAGAGATTAACTGTTTAATGTAGATCCATGTTTGGGTTTTTACTTACATTACTCTCACTCTCCTCTTTCAAACAGCCACAACACATAAACAAATAAATGAACAAAAACCTGATGGACTCTCCTCCCCCCCCCTACACACACACACACACACACACACACAACATGTCACACACACACACACACACACACACATCACACACACACACACACACACACACACACACACCACACACACCAACTTACTTTTCACTCTCCATTCGTTTCAACCAAACAAACCAAACAAAGACATAAACAAACCAGACAAAACCGTGAGAGCCAAAGAAAGTATGTAGTGTTGTTGGTGGTTGTGTTGTTGTATTTTCTCCACTCAAACAGTCTGGGTCACCCAGAATGTGCTCTGGACTGCTCATACCCACCTGGAATTACTGTGAGAAAAATGGGCACAACTTGGATGGGAAGTTTTTGGCCTGTATGACTTTTTACATACCTCCTCATATAGCACCGTACCGACTTCAATGATTTTTCTCCTTTTAAAAAGGAAGTGCAGTTGTTATGTTAAGCTTGCCCAACTGAACAATCTCAACATATCACAACAAACAACATTAGTGTAGTAAACCTTCGCAATTAGCGACATCAGTAACTGCCACAGCTTTTGTGCCTGGGCAGAAATGAGACAATGAGTGGAAATGAGACAAAAGAAAACAAGAACAAATCAAACAATAACAAAAACACAAAGCCGGTGCTTGGCTCAGTCAAGTAATGTGAGGGGAAATAATCTGATATCATCAGTAATTAGTTATAATGAACAATTCTTATGACTTCCCCTTGGATTCGTGAGTGCAAGAAGGCAGATCACAGGATCTATGCCGATGATTGTCAGCCGGAAGCTCCAGATGGGAGACGTTATGAACAGAAGATCTAAATGTCCCTGGTTTCAATCCCGGTTCCGGCCACAAACATAATCTGGCGTTGTACCTTTTTTTTTTCCTTGTTTATATTTTTTTTAGTTTGGTTTCATTAGTGATGATTATAAATGGTCATTTTAATTGTTCTTTTAAATAAATTTTTTACATCTTATATTGCTTGGAAGTAGGATGTGGTTTGTTAAAATCAAGTTCAAATCCCAGGGTTCCGGTACGGAACATAATCTGGCGGTTGACTTTTTTTTTTTCTTGGTTATTCATTTTTTTTAGTTGGTATTTCCATTCATGTGTTATGATTATAATGGTCATTTTAATTGTTTTCATTTTTAAATAAATTTTTTACTTCTTTTAATTGCAGGACGTAGGAGTGGGGTTTGTTAAAATCAAGTTCTTCTTTGATTACCAAAACTGACAATAGACTGATAGTGAGAGGAAAAATTCAAATCTCTGAATGTTGAAGTGTCCATGACTTTGCATCCCCCCCCCTCACACCATCTTTAAAAAAAAATGTTTTAAATCAGTTCAAGAGATTAGCCTAATGTATAGGTAACTTGTGTGTTTGTGATAACCTCCTCCCAACCAAATCAAATAGGCCTAGGAAGAACTATTCAACTCTTCTGAGAAAAAAACAAAAAAAATTGAGGGTATTATCTGTTTTTTATATTTGGAATTGCATCAGTAACGATACTTGGAACTGCTCTAATACTTTAATAGGCATTGAACTTGATATTTATTTGATTTTTTTTTAATTTATTCCTTTTATGTCTGGATAATGGTATACAACACTTATTTGCTTTTTTTACATCCTGTCTCCGTGTGTATCTGTTTTACACATTCTCTCATCTGTTCCCAGCGGCACACAATGGCCCTACTCTTATGAAAAGCGAACAGGAATTAAATGTGTGGCAAATGTTCTGGGTGTGTTTCGCACATTAGCCCTGGTTTAATAGTCTCATCTGAAGGACTTTTGGGGAGAGTGGATTCTCTGCACTTATGTTTACTCCAGAGGAAAATATCCCCCCATCCCCTTGAACGAAATCAAACCCGTTTTTTTTGGTCAGATTGGAAAGTGCAATGTTCTAACCACTAGCTATTCCGTCAATTTAAAGGCATTAACTGTTAATGGGATCCATGCGTCACTTTTACTTCCTTTACTCACCACCTCCTTTCAACATCACAACACAAAAACAAATCAATGAAAGAAAACCTGATGGACCCACCTCCAACCCCTACTTCACTCACACACAGCAACTTACTTTTACCTCCAGTTCGTTTCAACAAACAAACCAAACAAAGACATAAACAAACCTGACAAACCAAAGCCAATAAAAGGTGTTGGTGTTGTTGTTGTTGTTGTTGTTGTATTTGTTGTATGTTTCCACATCATCAACAGTCGGGGGGTCACCCAGAATGTGGCTCTGTGACTGCTCATCCCACCTGGGAATCACTGTGAGATGGAAATTGCACACTGGAAGGGAAGTTTCCTGTTAGGACTGTTTTTCAGTACCGTCATATAGGCGCTTGTACCTCAGACTTCAGATGATTTGTCTCCTTTAAAAAGAGAAGTGCTGTTTTATGTTTAAGAGCTTCCCCATACTGGAACAACGCAACATACACAACAAACAACATTTTAGTGTTGGCCCTTAGCAATTACTGGACAATCAGTAACTGACAGAGCTTTTGGCCTGGCCATGAAATGAACAATGAGGTGAAATGAAAAACAAAAAAAATCATAACAAATCAAAACAATAACAACAAACATCAAAGCAAGTGCTGGCTCACAGTTAATGTAGGGGAAATAATCCTGATATCGTCAATAATAGTTATAAAGAACATTCTTATGACTTCCCTGATTCGTGATCAAGAAGAACAGTGATCACAGTGTGCTATGGATTGCTGAGTGTCCACCGGAATAGCTCAGTTGGTAGGGGCGTTAGACTGATGATCTAAAGGTCCCTGAGTACAACCCCGTTCCATCACACGAACATAATCCGGTGGTTGACAATTTGTATTTCTTGTTTTCATTTTTTGGTTGGTTTCATTATGGTGATGATTATAATGGTTATTTTCATTTTGCTTTCAAAGAAGTTTTAAAACCTTTTACAGCAAGAAGTAGGAGTTCACTGTTCACTGTTCACTGGCCCAGGGTTGTAGGGGCGCTGCATGGTGGACGAACGGTGGACCAGCTGGAGTAGGAGTAGTGTTTGTTAAAATCAAGTTCTTTTGCTCCACCTGGTTATTTTCATTTTGCTTTCAAAGAAATGTTTAAACCTTTTACAGCAAGAAGTAGGAGTAGGGGTTGTTACAACCAAGTTCTTTTGCTTACCAAAAATGACAATAGGACTGACAGTGAGAGTGAAGAATTCCATCTTCATTGATGCTGAATGTGGAAGTTGTCATGCACTTTCCATACCCACCTCCTCCCCCCCCCCCCCATCCACAATTAAAATAAAATCTTATAGAATAACGTAAATTAGTAATGTTTTTGTGTGTATGTGATGAAACCTCCTCCACCAATGTCCAAATAGCCTAAGGTAGATTCTATTCAACATCTGAGATAAAAACAAAAAATTGGAGTGTATTATCTGTTTTATTTGGAAGTTGCATCAGTAGACAGATACTTGTGAACAGCTCTAAAACGATTATAGGCATGACTTTGAATTTGATTTGATTTATTTTCCCTTTAATTTTTTTTATATTGAGGATAAGGAATAACACATTATGTGGTTTTTTAATTCCAGTCCCCGTGTTAGCGGTTTTTGTACATTCCTGACATATGTTCCTACTGGCACACAATGGCCTACTCTTATGAAAAGCAGAACATGATTTAACATTGGGCAAAAGGACCTTCGAGCTTTCGCACACGGGCATGGTTTATAGTCCCTCAACTGAATCCTTTTAGGGTAAAAGTGGTATTCTCATGCTCTGAATGTTACCTTCAGAGGAAAATATCCACTTTAAACGGGAATCCAAACCCCTTTCAGTCAGATTGCGAGCGCGCAAAGTTCTAACCACTAGGCTAATCCAGTCTCTTTAAAGTCATTAAATGTTAATGTAGAAACTAAGTTTGTGTTTTACATACATTACTATTACTCACCACCCTTTCACAGCACAACCAATAAAAAAAAAATGACCAAAAAAACCAAATGACAACGCCTAGGGCCAAAGAAAGTGTTGTTGTGTTGTAGTTGTATGTTTCTCATCTCAACAGTCCTGGTGGGTCCACCTATTCCTCTGTGACTGGCCTCATCCCACCTGGAAAACACTGTGAGATGGAAAATAGCACGCTCTGGATGGAAATTGCACACTGGAGTGGGAAGTTTGTCTGTAGATGTTTTTTCAGTACCTTCTTATAGCACTGTACTCTGACTTCAGATATTTTTCTCCTTTTAAAGAGAAGAGTGCAGTTGTTATATTTAAACTTGTCCCCATTCTGAAGGCAATCCTCCACATATCACAACATAACAACATTTTTGTGGTAGCTTTTAGCAATTACCTGACATCAGTAACTGACAAAACCAAGCTTTTGGCCGGGCCATGAAATAGACAATATGAAATGAAGACAAAAGTAAACCAAACAAATCAAACAAAAAATCAAAACACAAAGCAGTGCTTGGGTTCAGCAGTTAATGTGAGGGGAAGTAATCCGATATCATCATAATAGTTATAAAGAAAATTCTTATGACTTTCCCTTGGATCGTGAGTGCACGAAGGCAGTGAACACAGTGTGCTAAGGCTTGGTGATTGTCAGCCGAATAGCTCAGTTGGGAGAGCGTTTAGACTGAAGATCTAAAGGTCCCTGGTTCATTCCCGTTTCCGGCATGGAACATAATCCGGCGGTTTGGCAATGTTTTTTTCTTGTTTTCATTGTTTTTTTAGTTGTTTCATTATTGTGATGATAAATGACATTTTAATTTTCCTTTTAAATAAATTATTGTACTCTTTTTTATTCTGGAATAGGAGTGGGTTTTGTTAAAATCCAAGTTCTTTGATTACCAAAAATGACAATAGGACGATAGTGAGAGTGAAAAATCAATCTTCTGAATGTTGAAAGTTGTCATGGACTTTGCATCCCCCCCCCCCTCACCCCAATCTTTAAAAAAAAAAAAAATGGTTTTAATCATCAAAGAGAATAGCCTAAATGTTTAAGGTAACGTTAGTTTGTGATAAACCTCCTCCACCAATACTCAAAATAAGGCCTAGTAGATTCTATTCACTTCTGAATAATAAAAACAAAAAAATAGGAGGTGTATTATGTGTTTATTGGAAGATGCATCGTATACAGATCCTCAGAAATTGCTCTAATATACTTCACTAGCATGTGGCTTTGATTTGATGTATTTATTATTTATTCTTTATATTGAGATAAATGGAATAAGCACTTATGTGGTTTTTTTACTTCCATTCCCCTTGTATGCGTTTTTACATTTTGGTCCGTCTGTTCCCACATGGCCACACAATGGCCTACTCTTATGAAAAGCTAACATGATTAAACCTTGTTGGCAAGATGTTCTGCGTGTTCGCATATTGAGGGCCTTTGAGTTTATAGTCCATCAGAAGACTTTTGGGTAGAGTGGAATTCTCTGCACTGATGTTAACTCCAAGGAAAATACCCCTTGAACGAATCAAACCCTTTTTGGTCAGATTGCGAGTGCAAATTCTATCACCACTAGCTATCCCGTCTTTTTAAAGGCATTAACTGTTAATGGGGTATCCAGTGCTTCAATTTTACTTACATACTCACCACATCTTTCAACATCACAACACATAAACAAATAAATGAACAAAAACCTATAGATCCCCCCCCCATCACACACACACACACACACCACACACACACTCACACACTCACAACATCACACAAACACACACACACACACACACACACATCATCCACACACACACACACACACACACACAACAAACAATCAACACACACCACACACACACACCAACTTACTTTTCCTACAGTTCGTTTTCAACAAACAAACCAAACAATAAATAAACAAACCTGACAACACCAGAGCCAAAGAAAGTGTTTTGGTGTTGTTTGTTGTTGGTGTTGTTGTGTGGTGTTGTTGTGGGTGTGTTGTTGTGTAGTATGTTTCCCATCTCAACAGTCTGGCGGTCACCCAGAATGTCTCTGGACTGGCTCATCCCGACCTGGGAATCACTGTGAATGGAAATGGCACCCTGGATGGAAGTTTGCCTGTAAAACTGTTTTTTCAGTACCCTCGTCATAGGCACGTACTCTGACTAGACCATTTGTCTCCTTTTAAAAAAGAGAGTGCTGGTTGTTAGTTAAAAGCTTGTCCCATTACTGAAGGCATCTCAACATATCACAACTAACAACATTTTAGTTAGCCTTACAATTAGCTGACAATCATAACTGTCACAAGCTTTGGCCTGGCCATGAAATGAACAATGAATGGATATATAAACAAAAGAAAACCAAAACAAATCAAAACAATAACAACAACTACAAAGCAGTGCTTGGGCTCACAGTTAATGTGATGTAAAACAACCTGATATCGTCAGTAATTAAGTTATAAAGAAAATTCTTAGACTTCCTTGGATCCAGAGTGCTAGACAGCATGATTCACAGTGTGCTATGGCTTGCTGATTGTCAGCCGGAATAGCTCAGTTGGGAGAGCGTTAGACTGAAGATCTAAAGGTCCCTGGTTCAATCCCGGGTTCCGGCACGGAACATAATCCGGTGGTTGACATTTTTTTTTCTTCTTGGTTTTCATTTTTTTGGTTGGTTTCATTATGGTGATGGTTATAATGGTCATTTTCATTTTGCTTTCAAATACAATTTTTTACACTTTTATTGCAAGAAGTAGGAGTGGGGTTTGTTAAAATCAAGTTCTTTTGATTACCAAAAATGACAACAGGACTGATAGTGAGAGTGAAAAATTCAATCTTCTGAATGTTGAAGTTGTCATGGAATTTGCATATCCCCCCTCACCCCATCTTTTAAAAAAATGTTTTAATCAGTCAAGAGAATAGCCTAATGTTTAGGTAATGTTGTTTGTATGAAACCACTCCACCAAGTCAAATAGCCTAGGTAGATTCATTCAACTACGAGATAAAAAAAAAAAATTCTGAGTGTATTACCCTGCTTTTATTGGAATTGCATTATTAACAGAATACTTGGGAAATGCTCTAACACTTTAATAACATTGACTGTTTTATTTTATTTCATTTTATTCTTTTATAAGGAGATAAATGGAATAAGCACTTTTGTCTTTTTTTACTTCCAGTCCCTGTGTGTATGACGGTTTGTACATTCTGTCATCTGTTCCCCCGGCACACAATGGCCTGACTCCTCCGAAAAGCGGAAAATGATTTAACATTGCGCAAGATGTTTTGCGTGGTGTTCGCAACACGGCCATGTGTATAGTCTAATCAGAAGGACTTTAGGGAGAGTTTAGTCCTCTGCACAGATTTAACTCAGAGGAAAAACCCTTGGAAGGGAACGAACCCGTGGTCGTCAGATTGCGACGCAATGTTCTATCCCACTAGCTATCCCTTCTCGTTAAAGCATTAACTTTAATGTATATCATGTTTGGTTATACTTACATCTTACTCACCAACCACCTCTTCTCAATAGTCACAACACATAAACAAATGAATGAACAAAACCTTATGGACCCCTCCCCCCCCCTCCTACACACACACCACAACACACAACTCCAACTTAACTTTTACCTCCAGTTCGTTTCACAACAAACAACGAAACAAAGAATAAACAAACCTGACAAAACCAACAAATAAAGAGTGTTTTGTTGTGTTTGTTGTTTGTTTATGTTGTTGGTGTTAGTGTTTGTTGTTGTTGGTTGATGTATGTTTCTCATCTCAACAGTCCTGGCGTCACCCAAATGTGCACTGTACTGCTCATCCACCTGGGAATTACTGTGATATGGAAATGGCGACACTCGATGAAGTTGCCTTGTAGGACTGTTTTTTCCAGTACCTGTCATATAGGCAGCCCCGTACTCTGACTTCAGTTAATATGTCCCCATTAAAAAAAGAGATTGGCAAGGTTTTTATGTTAAAGAGCTTGTCCCATGCTGAAGGCAATCACCGCCGACATATCACAACATAACAACATCTTTAGTGTATAGCTTAGCAATTACTGACATCAGTAACTGACACAGCTTTTGTCCTGGGCCATGAAAATGAACAACATGAGCGTGAAATGAGACAACGAAAATCACAACAAATCAAAACAAAACAACAACCAACACAAAGCAAGTGCTTGGGCACAGCATTATTTGTGAGGAAATAATCCTGAATCTCCAGTAATAGTTATAAAGAAAATTCATATGAACTTCCCTAAATATTCCAGAGTGCAAAGAAGGCAGTGAGCACATTGGCTATGGCCTGATGATTTCAGCCGAATAGTTCAGTTGGGAGAGCGTATAAGACTGAAGATCTAAAGGTCCCTGGTTCAATCCCGGGTTCCGCACAGGAACATAATACGGTGGTTGACATTTTTTTCTTCTTGGTTTTCATTTTTTTGGTTGGTTTCATTAGGTGATGATTATAATGGTTATTTTCATTTTGCTTTCAAAGAAATTTTTAAAGCATTTACAGCAAGAAGTAGAGTTGGGTTTGATTAAAATAAATTCTTTGCTTACCAAAAATGACAATAGACTGACAGTGTGAGAGTGAAAATTCCATCTTCATTGATGCTGAAGTGAAGTTGTACATGGACCTTATGCATACCCCCCTCCTCGCCCCCCACCCCTTTTTTAAATCAAGGTAATAGAATAGCTTTATGTTTAGGTAATGTTGTGTGTTGTATGAAAACCTCCCCACCTAAAGTCACAAAAATAGGCCTAGTAATTCTATTCAACTTTTGTGAGATACAAAAAAAAGAGTGTATTATCCTGTTTTATTGGAAGTTGTATCATAGACAGATCTTGGACTGCTCCCTAATACTTTAATAGCAATGACCTTTTGATTCCCCTCGGAGGATTCCAGGGTATGCTTGCAAAGCGAACATTGCGAAAATAGGGCCGTCTGCTATCCAACCAGGCAATGTCGTAAAAGGCGACTAACGTGGACACGGGACTGAAGTCAAGGTGATGGCCTAGTGGCGCTCCCGATACAACCACATCACCATGCAACTAGCGCCATAATGACACTTCGAGACAAATTAACAGGAATGGTGCTCGCCCTGTGTGGATCCCCAGGCAGGTGCAGTGGCCGGGCTTCCGCGCTCACCGGAGTCCACCCAATGCGACTTGAGGTTCCCATTCACCGTCCTGTGGACCAGGGACGGGAGGACTATGCTACTGGGCCGTCAAGCCAAGCAGAACCAAGGAGACCCTACCATCAACATCATGCAGTGGATACTCTGAAGGTGTCCAACAAACAACAGAGCTCCAACACTTCCTACACATCACTCTAACAACGACCACGTGTGTTGTATGCAAGAGACACACCCCCACCTCTGCCAGAGGGAAGCCCACTAAAGAATCCGTCGCTATCAGGTTTTTTCGCAGTGATCGACATGTGGGTCAAGAAAAGTGGAGTACTCCACTAGTGAGGAACAAACTGAACGCTATGAAAACAAAGACCACATGAGGAAGCAGATTCCCAGACATGAAGAATCACCACAGGACAGTGCTTCACTGTCCGGTCAACAACTACTCCCTGATGAATAAGAATCTAGCCCCTAGATACATCCAGGTCCCTAGACAACAGCTTCCTCATCACTTGCGACATCAACAGCTGTCCCGAGTTGGCGATACAACCACCTTTACACGCGAGGAGAAGAAGTAGAGGCATGCAGATACACCCCGAGAGCCTATCCTCGTCAACGAACCCCACCGACCCACCACCTTCACTCCGCGCCGCTGGAAGACCACCAACCACCACGACCTGCTCTCTGCACTGGATGACAACCACCAGAGATCGGAGAACAGTCCAAGATCAGCTTGGGGGGAAGTGACCACCGCCCCGTCAATCACTCACAATCATGGAGAAGCAAAACAGGGCACAGACCTCAAACCAAGATGGAACAATAAGAAGGCCAAATGGGGACTCTTATGCCATCAGACAAATGAACTGACTAACAACAATCAAGAAGAGGTGACGAACATCAACAACGTATTGAAGAAATCAACAAAAGCCATCCTTCATGCAGCAGAATGCCATACCAAGGGAGCAAGAAAAAGACACACCCCATACTAGACACGCACTTCAACAGGCACACGATGCAGTCACCGAAAGCAAGAGAAAAAGAGAACAACCCGAATCAGAGAACCATCATCAACTCCAAGAGAGCACGGCAAAATACTGAGAACTAACCTAAAAGCAAGAGCGGTGCTGGAGAAGAAAACATCAAGCCTCACATGGAAAAAGACACAACAAAGCACTGGAGAATGAAGATATAGAGGAAATGAAAAAAAAGAGTAAAGAAAAGAAAAAAAAAAAAAAAAAGAAAAGAAAAAAAATAACTGAGAATAGAAAAAAAAAACTTGGAGAAAGAAAAATATGAGAAAAGGGAAAAAAAAAATAGGAGAGGAAGAAAGAAAACACTCAAAAAAAAATAGAAAAACTAACCCAGGCCCTGAACGAAAGAACACAGGGCAGAAGATTCACACTAGAAGAAGACGAGCCAGAACTCTGACGGGACAGAGGGCAGCCACACCTTTGCCAAGAAGTACGCCCAGACAGCAAATAACACATCCCACAGAACCTACCAACAGAAGGTGAGAAAGAAAAAGAGACAGGAGAAATGACGTGTGAACAGGGTCATGAGGCAATGGAACACAACTCTCTACCATTCCAAACTCTAAATGAAAAAGCCATCAAGAACTGAAGTAATAAGATGTCCCAGCGACCTGACAACATCACCAACGAGATGATACAACACCAAGGCAACACTGCCTCTCCAGAACTCCTGGACATCTTCAACTTGAGCTGGAACAGTGTCAGGTCCCCCAATGTTGGAAAGCCATCATGACCCCGTACTGAAGAAAGGCAAAACAAGAGCAAGCCATCACTATCGACCAAATCAGCCTCACATTCCTCTGTAAGTACCATGGAGCGCATCGTCAACCTCGCCTGCAACTCTACCTGGAGACTGAAAGCATCCTGAGTCCCTGAACAAGCCGGATTCCGTCATACAAAAGCACTGAAGATCAAACAACATCATCCTTACTATAGTTATAGAGGAGCTTTCCAGGCCAAAGAGAATGAACCCTGTGCAATCTTCCATATATCTACAGAAGGCCTTCGACAAGGTCTGGCAAGATGACTCCTTGTGAAGCTCCTACGCATAGCAATTACCGCAATATGTACCAGTGGACAAAATCCACCACCTTCTCACAACCGATCGAGCCAAGTGATGGTGACTGCCGAGCTGTGCCGGAAGTACTCCCTGCGGTAAGGAGTTACACTCAGGAGGAGTACACCTCACCAACCCTTGTTTCGAGCTATTCTTAATGATATTGTGTCAAGCTTCCCAAGTAGTCCACACAGCATTATGCAGAACAACCTGGTGCTCTGGTGCACGGATGATTCACGCTTCAACAGCAAACTACCGCATGCAGATGCCCTATAATGTTCCGCAGGGGCTGAACAAGTGGTGTGTGTCCATTAACCGGGACAAATCCACAGGCAACCACTCTTTACCTTCTACCTATAAGCAAGCCCTGACGCCTCAACCCTTGGCAACACGACCCTCAAGATGAAGACCAACAGACATTACCTTGGGGTCACATATGACATGAAGCTGACCTGAAACAACACAACACCCAGAGCAGAAGGAAAAGCAAGGCGTAAGCTCTACATCATGCGCAAACATGCAGGACAACATGTGGGGGGAGCCAATAACACACCTGCAATCATCTACCAGGGCAATGTACGACCCCATCTTGATACGGATCAAACTCATGGATGACAGCTGCAAGAACACATCGGGACACCCTGGACAAGGTACAGAACCAAGCCTTAGAAATCATACACAGCGCGATGAAACCACCCCCATAAGAAAGATGGCCAGGTGACTGCATAAGCTCCTCTCATCACCAAAGGAAACAGAAAGGAACGTTGCAACAGGCTACCAATACCAGTGCACCTAAAGAACATCCAATGAGCACAAGACAGAGAAGCTGTCCTCTGGAACATCTAAACCGCTCCAGTTTTGCAGTCGAAGCTCGGGCACTGCAGAGAAGCAACCAAGACAAACGGCCAGCAGTAACCGCCCATCACCTTCTCCCTTGATGATCCCTCCATGGCAAGAGGACAGAAAGTGACAGTCAGAATGACAGTTCCATGAACACAAGAAAACTGAACAGAGCGACATTGTCAAAAGAACTCTGACAGCATCCCATGATAGAAGATCAATACCCTCACGAGGCATGGCTCCACGCTACACAGACTCGCTGCAACAGATAGCCACCAGATGTGGAGGAGCTGGGGCTACAACTGTGGTATCCAGCAGAGAAATGGCAGACTCGGTCAATAGCAACCGTCGTCTTCTGCACCAACTACAATGCCGAAGTGGAAGCGATCATCCTTGCAGCAAACACCATCCGCAGCAGAGTGGATCACAACAACCAGTCGTCTTTCGACCGACGCTCTGTCCTGTGCTCAACCTTCCAAACAGCAGCCCAGCTTCCACAACTAAGATGGAACTACATAACATCCGTTCTCGCACCGTGCTGCTCAGTGATCCCTCACACTGTGGCCATCAAGGCATGAGCAAGCTGAGAGAATGGCCAAGATAGGCGCCCGAGATGAACAGCCCCAAAACCCTGTCTGCCTTGCAGAGAACAAGACCATCATTAAGGCTCTCTACAGGAAAACGCCACCACCAGACAGCTACCACAGCCTCACCAGACAAGACCAGGTGACCATCTTCCGATTAAGAACAGGCCACTGCAGGCTGAACCAACATCTGCACAGGAAGATGAAAGTGGTACCCTCCCCCATGTGCTCATGTGGGGAAGCTGAGCAAGACACTCGCCACATCCTGCGGGACTGCAGGGCCTTCAGGCAGCTGAGAGAGGAAATGTGGCCAAACCCATTACCCCTAGAAGAAAAACTGTACGGGCCGATGGATGCCCTACAGTTGACTGCTACATTCCTTAGGCGAACTGGTCTCTTGGTGTAAAACAATAAGGCATCGAAAAGAAGAAGAAGACTGATTTTATTTGATTTTTAAAAATTTTATTCTTTTATATTGAGGATAATGGAATAAGCGCTTATGTGCTTTTTTTTAAAAACTTCCAGTCCCCGTGTGTATGGGTTTTACACATTCTGTCATCTGTTCCCACTGGCACACACTGGCCTACTCTTATGAAAAGCGGAACAGGATTTAATGTGTGCACAAGATATTCTGTGTGCGTTTGTACAAGAAGCCTCGGTTTATAGTCTCATCAGAAGGACTTTAGGGGAGAGTTGAGTCTCTGCACTGATGTTAACTCCAGAGGAAAATACCCCCTTGAACGGGAATCAAACCGGTTTCGTCAGATTGCGAGCGCAATGTTCTAACCACTAGGCTATCCCGTCTCTTTAAAGGCATTAACTGTTAATGTAGATCCATGTTTGGCTTTTACTTACATTACTCACCACCTCTTTCAACAGTCACAACACATAAACAAATAAATGAACAAAAACCTGATGGACTTCCCCCCCCCCATCCCTACACACACACAGCAACTTACTTTTACCTCCATTTCCCTTTTTTCAAACAAAAAAACCCAACAAAAAAAATAAACAAAACCTGAAAAAAACCCCAAGCCAAAGAAAGTGTTTTTTGGTTTTGTTGTTTTTGGGTTTTTGTTTCCATCTCAAAAAGTCGGGGGGTCACCCAGAATGTGCTCTTTTGACTGGCTCTTTCCCACCTGGGAAAAACTTTTGAGGGAAAAATTTGCACACGGGATGGGAAGTTGCCAATGGGACTTTTTTTTTCAGTACCTGTTCAAGGCACGGAAATTTCCTGACTTCAGACATTTGCCTCCTTTAAAAAAAGGAGATACGGGTTGTTTTTTTAAGAGTTTGTCCCATACTGAAGGCAATCCCCCCCAACATATCACAAAAAATAAAAACATTTTAGTGTGGGGGCCTTAGCTTTTAAACTGACATCAGAACAACACAGTTTTTGGCCTGGGGCCTTTGAAATGAGACAAGGTAAATGAGAAAAAAGGGAAAAACCATAAAAAAAAATCAAAACAAAAAACAAAAAACACAAAGCGGTGCTTGGGCTCAGCATTTAAATGTGAGGGGAAATAATCCTGATATGGGTCTTTAAAATTTAAAAAAAGAAAATTTTTTAATAAATTTTCCCCTTGGGTTTTTCGGTGGTGCAAAAGGCAGTGATCAAAATGTGAAGGGGCCCTTTGGGGTTTGGCACCGGGAAATAGCTCATTGGGAGGGGCTTAGACTGAAGATCAAAAGGGGCCCGGGGTTAAAACCCGGGGTTCCGGCAGGGAACAAAAAACCCCGGGGGTTTAAAAAAATTTTTTTTTCTTTTTTTTCCCTTTTTTTTGGTTGGTTTCATTATGGGGGAATATTAAAAAGGTTTTATTTTCATTTTGCTTTCAAAAAAATTTTTTAAAAAAATTTTTTACAGCAAGAAGTAGGATATGTTGAAAAAAAATCAAGTTTTTTGCTTACCAAAAATGACAATAGGACTGACAGTGAAAAGGGTAAAAAATTCCATCTTCCTTGATGCTGAATGTGGAAGTATCTGGGGCTTTTCATACCCCCCCCCCTCGCCCCCCCCCCCCTTTTTTTAAAACAGGGAATAGAATAGCTTAATGTTTTTGGTAATTTGTGTGGTTGTGATAAACCCCTCCAAACCCAAATCCAAAAAAGGGCCCAGGTAAAATTCTAATTTAACCTTCTGAAAAAAAAAAAGGGTGTAATTTTCTTTTTATTGGAAGTTTTCATCAGTAAAACAGATACTTTGGGGGCTGCCAAAAACTTTAATAGGCTTTGGCTTTTAAACTTATTTGAATTTTTAAAATTTTTTCTTTAAAATTTAGGTAAGGAATTAAGCCTTATGTGCTTTTTTTAAAATTCCATCCAAAGTGGGGTTTTGGGTTTTTTCACATTCGTCATCTGTTTTTTACGGGACACAAGGCCTAAAAATTATGAAAAGCGGAAAAAAAGATTTAATGTGTTCATAAGATGTTCTGCGTGCGTTTTTTTGCCCAAAAAGCCTCCCGGGTTTTTTTGTCTCAAAACAGAAAAAAAGGGCTTTGGGGGGGAGTTTAGTCTTTGCACTGATGTTTTAAATCCAAGGAAAATATCCCCTTTTAACGGGGAAACAAACCGGTTTCCCTCAGATTGCGAGCGCAATGTTTCCCAACCACTAGGTATCCTGTCCTTTTAAAGGGATTAACGTTAAGGGAATCCATGCTTCACTTTTTTTACATTACTCACCACCCCTTCAACAGTCCCCAACACATAACCAAAAAAAAGGGAAAGAAAAACCATTTAGAACCCCCCCCCCTACACACAAAACTAACAACAACCCACTTTTCCTCCATTTTGGTTTTCCCCCAAACAAAAACCAAAAAAAAGAAATAAACACACCTACAAAAAACCCGACCAAAGGAAGTGTTGTTGGGGTTGTTGTTGTTGTTTTTTGTTGTAAAGTTTCCCATCTCAACAGTCCCGGGGGGCAAACCCCGAATGTGCTCTTGGGCTGGCCCCACCCACCGGGAATCGCGTGGGGATGGAAATTTACACTGGATTTTAAGTTTTTCCCCCCTTTTAACTGTTTTTCAGGGACCTGTCATATAGGCAGCCATACCTGACTTTAACGAATTTTTTCCCCCCTTTTTAAAAAAGGGGATGCAAATTTAAAGTTAAACTTGCCCCTGCTGAAGGCAATCCCACATACACAACATAACAACATTTTAGTGTAGGCCCTTTGGGAAAATTTCTGACATCATTTAAATTTAACAAGGGTTTTTGGGCCCGGGCCATGAAAATTAGACAATGATGGAAAAAGAACAAAAGAAAACCATAACAAATTAAAACAAAAACAACAACACAAGCAGGTGCTTGGGCTCAGCAGTTAATGTGAGAGGAAATAATCCTGATATCGTCAGTAAATAGTTTATTAAAGGGAAATTCTTATGACTTCCCTTGATTATGGTCAAGAAGCATGATCACATGGTCATGCTTTCCTGATTGTCACCGGAAAGCCAGTGGGAGAGCGTTAGACTGAAGGATCTAAAGGTCCCGGTCAATCCGGGTTCCGGCACGGAACATAATCCGGGGGTTGAAAAATTTTTTTTCTTCTTGGTTTTCATTTTTTTTGGTTGGTTTCATTATGGTAATGATTATAATGGTTATTTTCATTTTGCTTTCAAAGAAATTTTAAAACCTTTTACATCAAGAAGTAGGAGTAGGGTTTGTTACAACCAAGTTCTTTTGCTTACCAAAAATGACAATAGGACTGATAGTGAGAGTGAAAAATTCCATCTTCATTGATGCTGAGTGTGGAAGTTGTCATGGACTTTCCATACCCACCTCCTCCCCCCCCCCAATTAAAAAAAAATTAGTTAATACAATAGCCTAATGTTTAGGTAATGTTGTGTGTTGTGATGAAACCTCCATCAAAGCAAAATAGGCCTAGGTAGATTCTATTCAACTTCTGAGATAAAAACAAAAAAATTGGAGTGTTTTATGTGTTTTATTGGAAGTGTTATCAGTAGACAGATACTTGGGAACTGCTCTAATAATTTCATAGGCATTGACTTTGATTTGATTTGATTTTTTGTATTTTATTCTTTTATATTGAGGATAAATTGGACTAGGAGAAGTGAGATGGACAGGATTTGGTGAGACATTGACTGAAGAAGGCAACAAGATCTGGTACAGTGGCCAAGAGAAACATCACCAACATGGAGTGGCATTTATTGTCAGAAAGGAAGTAATGGGGTGCATTATCAGCTGTACACCAGCTTCCAGCAGGATTATCAGTATCCGGGTGTCGGCCAAGCCCAAGAACATCACCATCATACAAATCTATGCACCATCATCTGACCATACAGATGAAGAAGTAGAAAAAATTTTATGAAGATCTTGAAGAGACCATTAAGAAAATACCCAAGAAGGACACACATCATCCAAGGGGATTTTTAACGCCAAAGTAGGTCCTGACCTTAAAACCAATGGGCCGGAACAGTTGGTCAGTTTGGAACTGGGGAGACCAACGCCCAGGGGACTACGTCTGCTGGAGTTTGCCTGCACCCACAGACTTACCATTGCCAATACTCTCTATCCCCACAAGCAGTCAAGGAGGACAACCTGGCATGCGCCAAACGGCAAGCCCATAACCAAATAGATTTATCTTAACACCCAGCGCTTCAAATCCAGCATGAACAGAGCCAGAACAAGAACCTACCCTGGAGCTGACATAGGCAGCGACCACGACCTTGTCTGCTGGTATTCAAAATGAAGCTGAAGAAAAACAAACAGCCTGCAAACCCACGTATCAAATTGACGTGGACAAACTGAAAGATCCAGATGCCCGAGGAGATCTTCCAAGCTAAGCTTGGCGGGCATTTTGCGGCATTAACCCTCCTAGACAATGACATCAATGACCTCACCAACAACTTCAATGAGGCAGTCCGAGAAACAGCAGAGGAGGTCCTCGGTCGTCAGAGGAATAAACACCAGCCATGGACTACCAATGACATCTTGGACCTCTGCGATACAAGAAGAGCACTGAAACCAACCAGGTCTTCCAACCCTAAAGAAAACCGGAGGCCAACAATCTCGTGAAGAAGTCAATGTTAAAGGCCAGAGAGAATGGATCAGTGATCAATGTGATGAGATCGAAAAAAACATGAAAGTGGGCAACAGTAAAAAGGCATACGACACCCTAAAAAAAACTCAAAACCACTTCAAACCAATCATCAGTCATTGAAGACAGCTCCGGAAAACCTCCTCACAGAAAGCTCAGCTGCATTGAACAGGTGGTCTGAATATTGTCAAGAACTGTACAACTACCCAACAACCTGACAAGAGCATAATAAAAAGAGAAAGCAGCAACATCAAGAGCACCCTCGCCATTACCTATACTGAGGGAAGAATGGAAGAAGCCATCCGCAGCTTACCAGTAGGAAAGTCCCCAAAAGCAAAAAATATACCAGCAGAGCTGCTCAAGCAATGGTGGCGAAACAGTCTTCACATATGTTACAGCATCTTTTCAGAAGTTTTGGGGAGACAAAACAGTGGCCAACAGAATGGACAAAATCACTCATCAAAACCTGCCAAGAAGGGGAATTTACGCCAATGCCAAAACTATAGAACAATCAGCCTCTCGCCACCCCAGCAAGATCATGCCCAAAGTTATTTTGAATCGACTCAAGAAGGAGGCAGAAGAACACCTTGCAGAGGAACAAGCTGGGTTCAGGGCAGGGAGGAGCACAATCGAACAGATTTTTAACTGCCACATCATGATGGAAAAAAAAAAATCTTCAACATCAGAGAGACCTGTTCCACAACTTTTATTGACTTCAAGAAGGGTTTTGACAGAGTATGGCACGAAGGCCTGTGGGAGGTCCTCAGAATGTTTGGATTGAAGAAGGACTAGTGCAAACCATTCAAGCACTATACAACACCGCAAGCAGTGCAGTCCTTCTGAACAATCAGGTCGGAGACTACCTTTAAAACTACAAATTGGGGTCCGACAAGGATGCCTGTTATCTCCAGTCCTGTTCAACTGTTCTTGGAAAACATTATGAGAGAGACCCTACATGACTTCCACCTACCATCCCATTGGCGGCAGACCCCTCAACAATTTACGGTTTGCCGATGACATTGACCTCATGGGCGGAAGTAACACAGAGCTGCAAAATCTTACGACCAGACTTGAGAACAGAGCTGGAGCATATGGATGGAGGTGAGCTCGGAGAAAAGTAAAGTACTTGTGAACAGCACGAGCAACGCACTGCTAAAAATTTACATGAACGGCCCGCAAAATGGAGGAGGTAGACGCTTTTAAATACCTCGGCGCTAACACTCACAAAGGACGGGCGAATCGACGACAGAAATCAAAGTCAGAATAGCCATGGCAACATCTTCCATGACAAAACTCACCACCAATGGAAAAGTAAAAAATCAGTTTCCCAACAAACTAAAGCTCTACAAAGGGCCCAATTCAGTCGATCCTGCTGTACGGAAGTGAAACCTGGACATTGACTGCTGAAACAGCAAAGCGAATCCAGTCATTCGAAACAAAATGCCATAGAAAACTACGGGCATATCCGGAGAGAACGAAAGAAACCCAAAGAATTTGTCAAGGTCAAATAACACGGCTGGCAGGTCTACAGGAACCCCTTCTCACCATCGTCAAGAAGAAAAAGCTGACATGGTTTGGCCAGGGCACCCGCCACAACACTCTGCCCAAAACAATACTGCAGGGAACACTCGAAGGTGGCAGAAGGAGGGGAAGACAGAACAAGTCATGGATGGACAACATCAGAGAATGGACCAGGATGAATGACTCGGCACTACTGCGCAGAGCCGAGGACCGAGATGGATGGAGGAGGCTTACCACGGCATCGTCTTTCATGTCTCCCCCACGACCGCCAAGGTCACGGGTCTGATGATGATGATGATGATTGAGGATAATGGAATAAGCACTTATGTAATTTTTTTCACTTCCAGTCCCCGTGTGTATGCGGTTTTGTACATTCTGTCATCTGTTCCCACTGGCACACAATGGCCTACTCTTATGAAAAGCAGAACATGATTTAACATGTGGGCAAAATGTCCTTCGTGCGTTCGCACACGGGGCATTGGTTTATAGTCTCATTGGAGGGACTTAGGGGAGAGTGGATTCTCTGCACTGATGTTAACTCCAGAGGAAAATATCCCCTTGAACGGGAATCGAACCCGTTTCGTCAGATTGCAAGCCCAATGTTCTAAAACCCCTAGGCTACCCCCTCTCTTTTAAAAGGGATTTAAATTTTTAATGTGGATCCATGTTTGGGTTTTACTTACATTACTCACCACCTCTTTCAACAGACACAACACATAAACAAATAATTGATCAAAACCTGATAGACCCCCCCCCCCACACACACACACACAACTTACTTTTACCTCCAGTTCGTTTCAACAAACAAATCAAACAAAGAAATAAAAAAAACCTAACAAAACCAGAGCCAAAGAAAGTGTTGTTGGTGTTGTTGTTGGTGTTGTTGGTGTTGTTGTTGTTGTATGTTTCCCATCTCAACAGTCTGGGGGTCACCCAGAATGTGCTCTGTGACTGGCTCATCCCACCTGGGGAATCACTGTGAGATGGAAATGGCACACGGATGGGAAGTTTGCCTGTAGGACGTTTTCATACCTGGTCAATAGGCACGATCGCTTCAATGATTTTCTCCTTTTAAGAGGAGAGTGCAGGTTGTTATGTTAGAGCTTGTCCCATGCTGAAACAATCTCAGCATACACAACAAACACATTTAGTGTAGGCCTTAGCATTAGCTGACATCATAACTGACACAGCTTTTGGCCGGGCCATGAAATGAGACATGAGTGGAAATGAACAAAAGAAAACCATAACAAATCAAACAATAAAACTACACAAAGCAGGTGCTTGGGTTCAGCAGTTAATGTGAGGGGAAATAAACCCTGATATCGTCAGTAATGTTTTTAAAGAAAATTTTTAATGACTTCCCTGGATTCCTGAGTGCCAAGAAGGCAGTGATCACGTGGTGCTATGGCCTGAATTGTCACCGGAAAGCCATTTGGGAGAGGTTAGACTGAAGATACTAAAGGTCCTGGTTTCAATCCCGGGTTCCGGCAAGAACATAATCCTCCGGCCGGTTTAACAATTTTTTTTCTTGGTTTCATTTTTTGGTTGATTCATTATGGTGATGAATTATAAGGTTATTTTTCATTTTTGCTTTCAAAGAATTTTAAAACCTTTACTTGCAAAATTGGGGTTCACTGTTCACTGTTCACTGGTCCCGTAACCCCGCCAGGGTCGTAGGGGCGCTGCATGGTGGACGAACGGTGGACCAGATGGAGTAGGAGTAGGGTTTGTTAAAATCAAGTTCTTTTGCTGACCAAAAATGACAATAGGACTGACAGTGAGAGTGAAAAATTCAATCTTCTTTGATGCTGAATGTGGAAGTTGTGATGGACTTTGCATACCCACCTCCTCCCCCCCCCCCCAATTTAAAAAAAAATCAGTTAATAGAATAGCCTAATGTTTAGGTAATGTTGAGTGTTGTGATGAAACCTGCTTCACAGAGTCAAAATAGGCCTAGGTAGATTTTATTCAACTTCTGAGATTAAAAAAAAAAGGAGTGTATTATGTGTTTTATTGGAAGTTGCATTAGTAGACAGATACTTGGCAACTGCTCTAATACTTTAATAGGCATTGACTTTGATGTTATTTGATTTAAAATTTTTTTATTCTTTTATATTGAGGATAATGGAATAAACGCTTATGTGCTTTTTTTTTTTTTACTTCCAGTCCCCGTGTGTATGGGTTTTACACATTCTGTCATCTGTTCCCACTGGCACACACTGGCCTGCTCTTATGAAAAGCGGAACAGGATTTAATGTGTGCACAAGATGTTTTGCGTGCGTTTGTACAAGGAGCCTCGGTTTATAGTCTCATCAGAAGGACTTTGGGGGAGAGTTGAGTCTCTGCACTGATGTTAACTCCAGAGGAAAATATCCCCTTGAACGGGAATCAAACTCGTTTCGTCAGATTGCGAGTGCAATGTTCTAACCACTAGGCTATCCCGTCTCTTTAAAGGCATTAACTGTTAATGTAGATCCATGCTTCACTTTTACTTACATTACTCACCACCTCTTTCAACAGTCACAACACATAAACAAATAAATGAACGAAAACCTGATGGAACCACCCCCCCTTCCCCGCCACCACACACACACACACACCACACACACACACACACACACCACACACACACACACACACACACACACACACACACACACACACACACACACACACACACACACACACACACACACACACACACACAACAACTTACTTTTACCTCCAGTTCGTTTCAACAAACAAACCAAACAAAGAAATAAACAAACCTCACAAAACCAGTGCCAAAGAAAGTGTTGTTGGTGTTGTTGTATGTTTCCCATCTCAACAGTCTGGGGTCACCCAGAATGTGCTCTGTGACTGGCTCATCCCACCTGGGAATCACTGTGAGATGGAAATGGCACCCTGGATGGGAAGTTTGCCTGTAGGACTGTTTTTCAGTACCTGGTCATATAGGCAGCTGTACTCTGACTTCAGATGATTTGTCTCCTTTTAAAGAGGAGAGTGCAGGTTGTTATGTTAAGAGCTTGTCCCATGCTGAAGGCAATCTCCACATATCACAACATAACACCATTTTAGTGTAGGTCCCTGGTTCAATCCCGGGTTCTGGCACCGAACATAATCCGGCGGTTGACAATTATTTTTTCTTGGTTTTAATTTTTTTGGTTGGTTTCATTATGGTGATAATAATGATGATTATTTTCATTTTGTGTTAAAAGACATTTAAAAAAACTTTTATTGCTGGAAGTAGGAGTGTGATTTGTTAAAATCAAGTTCTTATGATTACCAAAAATGACAATAGGAGTGACAGTGGGAGTGAAAAATTCAATCTTCTGAATGTTGAAGTTGTCATTGACTTAGCATACCTCCCTCTCCCCCCCCCCCCCTAATCTGTAATTTTTTTTTTAATCAGCCAAGAGAATACCCTAATGTTTATGTAATGTTGTGTGTTTTTATGAAACCTCCTCCACCAAGTCAAAATAGGCCTAGGTAGATTCTATTCAACTTCTGAGATAAAAACAAAAAAAATTGAGTGTTTTATTTGTTTTATTTGAAGTTGCACCAGTAGACAGATACTTGGGAACTGCTCTAATACTTTAATAGGCATAGACTTTGATTTGATTTGATGTTTTGATTATATTCTTTTATATTGAGGATAATGGAATAAGCACTTATGCGCTTTTTTACTTCCAGTCCCTGTGTGTATGTGGTTTTGTACATTCTGTCATCTGTTCCCACTGGCACACAATGGCCTGCTCTTATGAAAAGCGGAATAGGATTTAACATGTGCGCAAGATGTTCTGCGTGTCTTCGCACACGGGGCCATGGTTTATAGTCTAATCAGAAGGACTTTAGGGGAGAGTTGAGTCTCTGCACTGATGTTAACTGCAGAGGAAAATATCCCCTTGAAGGGAAAAGAACCCGTGTCATCAGATTGCGAGCACAAAGTTCTAACCACTAGGATATCCTGTCTATAAAGGCATTAACTGTTAATGTAGATCATGTTTGGGTTATACTTACATTACTCACCACCTCTGGAACAGTCACAACTCATAAAGAAATAAATGAACGAAAACATGATGGACCCCCCTCCCCCCCTACACACACACACACACAACAACTTACTTTTACCTCCAGTTCGTTTCAACAAACAAACCAAACAAAGAAATAAACAAACCTCACAAAACCAAAGCCAAAAAAAGTGTTGTTGGTGTTGTTGTTGTTGGTGTTGTTGTATGTTTCCCATCTCAACAGTCTGGGGGTCACCCAGAATGTGCTCTGTGACTGGCTCATCCCACCTGGGAATCACTGTGATATGGAAATGGCACACTGGATGGGAAGTTTGCCTGTAGGACTGTTTTTCAGTACCTGGTCATATAGGCAGCCGTACTCTGACTTCAGATGATTTGTCTCCTTTTAAAGAGGAGAGTGCAGGTTGTTATGTTAAGAGCTTGTCCCATGCTGAAGGCAATCTCCACATATCACAACATAACAACATTTTAGTGTAGGCCTTAGCAATTAGCTGACATCAGTAACTGACACAGCTTTTGGCCTGGGCCATGAAATGAGACAATGAGTGGAAATGAGACAAAAGAAAACCATAACAAATCAAAACAATAACAACAACACAAAGCAGGTGCTTGGGCTCAGCAGTTAATGTGAGGGGAAATAATCCTGATATCGTCAGTAATAGTTATAAAGAAAATTCTTATGACATCCCTTGGATTCGTGAGTACAAGAAGGCAGTGATCACAGTGTGCTATGGCCTGATGATTGTCAGCCGGAATAGCTCAGTTGGGAGATCGTTAGACTGAAGATCTAAAGGTCCCTGGTTCAATCCCGGGTTCCGGCACAGAACATAATCCTCCGGCGGTTGACAATTTTTTTTTCTTGGTTTTCATTTTTTTGGTTGATTTCATTATGGTGATGATTATAATGGTTATTTTCATTTTGCTTTGAAAGAAATTTTAAAACCATTTACTGCAAGAAGTAGGAGTTCACTGTTCACTGTTCACTGGTCCGTAACCCACCAGGGTCGTAGGGGCGCTGCATGGTGGACGAACGGTGGACCAGCTGGAGTAGGAGTAGGGTTTGTTAAAATCAAGTTCTTTTGCTTACCAAAAATGACAATAGGACTGACAGTGAGAGTGAAAAATTCAATCTTCTTTGATGCTGAATGTGGAAGTTGTGATGGACTTTGCATACCCCCCTCCTCCCCCCCCCCCCCCAATTAAAAAAAAAATCAGTTAATAGAATAGCCTAATGTTTAGGTAATGTTGTGTGTTGTGATGAAACATCCTCCACAGAGTCAAAATAGGCCTAGGTAGATTTTATTCAACTTCTGAGATAAAAAAAGGAGTGTATTGTGTGTTTTATTGGAAGTTGCATCAGTAGACAGATACTTGGGAACTGCTCTAATACTTTAATAGGCATTGACTTTGATTTTATTTGATTTTTAAAAATTTTATTCTTTTATATTGAGGATAATGGAATAAACGCTTATGTGCTTTTTTTTTTACTTCCAGTTCCCGTGTGTATGGGTTTTACACATTCTGTCATCTGTTCCCACTGGCACACACTGGCCTGCTCTTATGAAAAGCGGAACAGGATTTAATGTGTGCACAAGATGTTCGGCGTGCGTTTGTACAAGGAGCCTTGGTTTATAGTCTCATCAGAAGGACTTTGGGGGAGAGTTGAGTCTCTGCACTGATGTTAACTCCAGAGGAAAATATCCCCTTGAACGGGAATCAAACCGGTTTCGTCAGATTGCGAGTGCAATGTTCTAACCACTAGGCTATCCCGTCTCTTTAAAGGCATTAACTGTTAATGTAGATCCATGCTTCACTTTTACTTACATTACTCACCACCTCTTTCAACAGTCACAACACATAAACAAATAAATGAACGAAAACCTGATGGAATCCCCCCCCCCCCCCCCCACACACACACACAACAACTTACTTTTACCTCCAGTTCGTTTCAACAAACAAACCAAACAAAGAAATAAACAAACCTGACAAAACCAGAGCCAAAGAAAGTGTTGTTGGTGTTGTTGGTGTTGTTGTATGTTTCCCATCTCAACAGTCTGGGGGTCACCCAGAATGTGCTCTGTGACTGGCTCATCCCACCTGGGAATCACTGTGAGATGGAAATGGCACACTGGATGGGAAGTTTGCCTGTAGGACTGTTTTTCAGTACCTGGTCATATAGGCAGCCATACTCTGACTTCAGATGATTTGTCTCCTTTTAAAGAGGAGAGTGCAGGTTGTTATGTTAAGAGCTTGTCCCATGCTGAAGGCAATCTCAACATATCACAACATAACACCATTTTAGTGTAGGTCCCTGGTTCAATCCCAGGTTCCGGCACCGAACATAATCCGGCGGTTGACAATTATTTTTTCTTGGTTTTAATTTTTTTAGTTGGTTTCATTATGGTGATAATAATGATGATTATTTTCATTTTGTGTCAAAAGACATTTAAAAAAACTTTTATTGCTGGAAGTAGGAGTGTGATTTGTTAAAATCAAGTTCTTATGATTATCAAAAATGACAATAGGAATGACAGTGGGAGTGAAAAATTCAATCTTCTGAATGTTGAAGTTGTCATTGACTTAGCATACCTCCCTCTCCCCCCCCCCCCCCCCTAATCTGTAATTTTTTTTTTAATCAGTCAAGAGAATACCCTAATGTTTATGTAATGTTGTGTGTTTTTATGAAACCTCCTCCACCAAGTCAAAATAGGCCTAGGTAGATTCTATTCAACTTCTGAGATAAAAACAAAAAAAATTGAGTGTATTATTTGTTTTATTGGAAGTTGCATCAGTAGACAGATACTTGGGAACTGCTCTAATACTTTAATAGGCATTGACTTTGATTTGATTTGATGTTTTGATTATATTCTTTTATATTGAGGATAATGGAATAAGCACTTATGTGCTTTTTTACTTCCAGTCCCTGTGTGTATGCGGTTTTGTACATTCTGTCATCTGTTCCCACTGGCACACAATGGCCTGCTCTTATGAAAAGCGGAATAGGATTTAACATGTGGGCAAGATGTTCTGCGTGTCTTCGCACACGGGGCCATGGTTTATAGTCTAATCAGAAGGACTTTAGGGGAGAGTTGAGTCTCTGCACTGATGTTAACTGCAGAGGAAAATATCCCCTTGAAGGGAAAAGAACCCGTGTCATCAGTTTGCGAGCACAAAGTTCTAACCACTAGGATATCCTGTCTATAAAGGCATTAACTGTTAATGTAGATCATGTTTGGGTTATAGTTACATTACTCACCACCTCTGGAACAGTCACAACTCATAAAGAAATAAATGAACGAAAACCTGATGGACCCCCCTCCCCCCCTAACACACACACACACACACACACAACAACTTACTTTTACCTCCAGTTCGTTTCAACAAACAAACAAAACAAAGAAATAAACAAACCTCACAAAACCAAAGCCAAAAAAAGTGTTGTTGGTGTTGTTGTTGTTGTTGTTGTTGTTGTATGTTTCCCATCTCAACAGTCTGGGGGTCACCCAGAATGTGCTCTGTGACTGGCTCATCCCACCTGGGAATCACTGGAGGAAATTTGGGCACACTGGATGGGAAGTTTGCCTGTAGACTGTTTTTCCAGTACCTCGTCATATAGGCAGCTGTACTCTGACTTCAGATGATTTGTCTCCTTTAAAAAGGAGAGTGCAGGTGTTATGTTAAGAGCTTGTCCCAGGGCTGAAGGCAATCTCCCATATCACAACATAACAACCATTTTAGTGTAGCCTTAGCAATTACTGACATCAGTAACTGACACAGCTTTTGGACTGGCCATGAAATGAGACAATGAGTGGAAATGAGACAAAAGAAAACCATAACCCAAATCAAACAATAACAACACAAAGCAGTGCTTGGGCTCAGCATTAATGTGAGGGGAAAAAATCCTGATATCGCCCAGAATAGTTATAAAAAAATTCTTATGACTTCCCTGGATACGTGAGTGCAAGAAGCAGTGATCACAGTGGGGCTATGGCCTGATGATTGTCAGCCGGAATAGCTCAGTTAGAGAGCGTTAGACTGAAGATCTAAAGGTCCCTGGTTCAATCCCGGGTTCCGGCACGGAACATAATCCTCCGGCGGTTGACAATTTTTTTTTCTTGGTTTTCATTTTTTTGGTTGGTTTCATTATGGTGATGATTATAATGGTTATTTTCATTTTGCTTTCAAAGAAATTTTAAAACCTTTTACTGCAAGAAGTAGGAGTTCACTGTTCACTGGTCCCGTAACCCGCCAGGGTCGTAGGGGCGCTGCATGGTGGATGAACGGTGGACCAGCTGGAGTAGGAGTAGGGTTTGTTAAAATAAAGTTCTTTTGCTTACCAAAAATGACAATAGGACTGACAGTGAGAGTGAAACATTCAATCTTCTTTGATGCTGAATGTGGAAGTTGTCATGGACTTTGCATACCCACCTCCTCCCCCCCTCCCCCACAATTTAAAAAAAAAATCAGTTAATAGAATAGCCTAATGTTTAGGTAATGTTGTGTGTTGTGATGAAACCTGCTCCACAGAGTCAAAATAGGCCTAGGTAGATTTTATTCAACTTCTGAGATAAAAACAAAAAAATTTGAATGTATTATGTGTTTTATTGGAAGTTGCATCAGTAGACAGATACTCAGAAATTGTTCTAATACTTCAATAGGCATTGACTTTGATTTGATTTGATTTTTTGTACTTTATTCTTTTATATTGAGGATAATGGAATAAGCACTTATTTGCTTTTTTACTTCCAGTCCCCGTGTGTATGCGGTTTTGTACATTTTGTCATCTGTTCCCACTGGCACACAATGGCCTACTCTTATGAAAAGCAGAACATGATTTAGAATGTGGGCAAGATGTTCTGCATGTGTTCGCACATGAGGCCTTGGTTTATAGTCTCATCTGAAGGACTTTTGGGGAGAGTGGATTCTCTGCACTGATGTTAACTCTAGAGGAAAATATCCCCTTGAACGGGAATCAAACCCGTTTTGGTCAGATTGTGAGTGCAATGTTCTAACCACTAGGCTATCCCTTCTCTTTAAAGGCATTAACTGTTAATGTAGATCAATGCTTCACTTTTACTTACATTACTCACCACCTCTTTCAACAGTCACAACCCATAAAGAAATAAATGAACAAAAACCTGATGGACCTTCCCCCACCCCTACACACACACACCAACTTACTTTTACCTCCAGTTGTTTCACCAAACAAACCAAACAAAGAAATAAACAAACCTGACAAAAGCAGAGCCAAAGAAAGTGTTGGTGTTGTTGGTGTTGTTGTTGTTGTATGTTTCTCATCTCAACAGTCTGGGGGTCACCCAGAATGTACTCTGTGACTGGCTCATCCAACCTGGGAATCACTGTGAGATTGACATTGCATACTGGATGGGAAGTTTGCCTGTAGGACTGTTTTTCAGTACCTGGTCATATAGGCAACCGTACTCTGACTTCAGATGATTTGTCTCCTTTTAAAGAGAAGAGTGCAGGTTGTTATGTTAAGAGCTTGTCCCATACTGAAGGCAATCTCAACATATCACAACATAAGAACATTTTAGTGTAGGCCTTAGCAATTAGCTGACATCAGTAACTGACACAGCTTTTGGCCTGGGCCATGAAATGAGACAATGAGTGGAAATGAGACAAAAGAAACCATAACAAATCAAAACAATAACAACAACACAAGGTAAGTTCTTGGGCTCAGCAGTTAATGTTAGGGGAAATAATCCTGATATCGTCAGTAATAGTTATAAAGAAAAATCTTATGACTTCCCTTGGATACGTGAGTGCAAGAAGGCAGTGATCACATTGTGCTATGGCCTGGTGATTGTCAGCCGGAATAGCTCAGTTGGGAGAGCGTTAGACTGAAGATCTAAAGGTCCCTGGTTCAATCCCGGGTTCCGGCAGGGAACATAATCTGGTGGTTGACAAGTTTTTTTCTTCTTGGTTTTCATTTTTTTGGTTGGTTTCATTATGGTGATGATTATAATGGTTATTTTCATTTTGCTTTCAAAGAAATTTTAAAACCTTTTACAGCAAGAAGGAGGAGTGGGGTTTGTTAAAATCAAGTTCTTTTGCTTACCAAAAATGACAATAGGACTGACAGTGAGAGTGAAAAATTCAATCTTCACTGATGCTGAATGTGGAAGTTGTCATGGACTTTGCATACCCACCTCCCCCCCCCCCCCAAATAAAAAAAAAATCAGTTAATAGAATAGCCTAATCTTTAGGTTATGTTGTGTTAAACCTCCTCCACCAAGTCAAAATAGGCCTAGGTAGATTCTATTCAACTTCTGAGATAAAAACAAAAAAATTGGTGTGTATTATCTGTTTTATTGGAAGTTGCATCAGTAGACAGATACTTGGGAACTGCTCTAATACTTTAATAGGCATTGACTTTGATTTTATTTGATTTTTTGTATTTTACTTTTTTTATATTGAGGATAATGGAATAAGCACTTATGTGCTTTTTTACTTCCAGTCCCTGTGTGTATGCAGTTTTGTACATTCTGTTATCTGTTCCAACTGGCACACAATGGCCTACTCTTATGAAAAGCAGAACATGATTTAACATGTAAGCAAGATGTACTATGTGCGTTCGCACACGAGGCCTTGGTTTATAGTCTCATCAGAAGGACTTTAGGGGAGAGTGGATTCTCTGCACTGATGTTAACTCCAGAGGAAAATATCCCCTTGAACAGGAATCAAACCGGTTTCGTCAGATTGCGAGGGCAATGTTCTAACAACTAGGCTATCCCATTTCTTTAAAGGCATTAACTGTTAATGTAGATCCATGCTTCACTTTTACTTACATTACTCACCACCTCTGTCAACAGACACAACACATAAAGAAATAAATGAACAAAAACCTGATTTTTCCCCCCCCCCCCCCCCCCCTACACACACACACACCAACTTACTTTTACCTCCAGTTCGTTTCAACAAACAAACCAAACAAAGAAATAAACAAACCTGACAAAACCAAAGCCAAAGAAAGTGTTGTTAGTGTTGTTGTTGTTGTTGTTGTTGTTGTTGTTGTATGTTTCTCATCTCAACAGGCTGGGGGTCACCCAGATTGTGCTCTGCAACTGGCTCATCCCACCTGGGAATCACTGTGAGATGGAAATTGCACTCTGGATGGGAAGTTTTCCTGTAGGACTGTTTTTCAGTACCTCCTCATATAGGCAGCTGTACTCTGACTTCAGATGATTTTTCTCCTTTTAAAGAGGAGAGTGCAGGTTGTTATGTTAAGAGCTTGTCCCATTCTGAAGGCAATCTCAACATATCACAACATAACAACATTTTTTAGTGTAGGCCTTAGCAATTAGCTGTCATCAGTAACTGACACAGCTTTTGGCCTGGGCCATGAAATGAGACAATGAGTGGAAATGAGACAAAAGAAAACCATAACAAATCAAAACAATAACAACAACACAAAGCAGGTGCTTGGGCTCAGCAGTTCATGTGAGGGGAAATAATCCTGATATCGTCAATAAATAGTTATAAAGAAAATTCTTATGACTTCCCTTTGGGATTCGTGAGTGCAAAAAGGGCAGTGATCACAGTGTGCTATGGCCTGATGATTGTCAGCCGGAATAGCTCAGTTGGGAGAGCGTTAGACTGAAGATCTAAAGGTCCCTGGTTCAATCCCGGGTTCCGGCAGGGAACATAATCCGGTGGTTGACATTTTTTTTCTTCTTGGTTTTCATTTTTTTGGTTGGTTTCATTATGGTGATGATTATAATGGTTATTTTCATTTTGCTTTCAAAGAAATGTTTAAACCTTTTACATCAAGAAGTAGGAGTAGGGTTTGTTACATCCAAGTTCTTTTGCTTACCAAAAATGACAATAGGACTGATAGTGAGAGTGAAAAATTCCATCTTCATTGATGCTGAGTGTGGAAGTTGTCATGAACTTTCCATACCCACCTCCTCCCCCCCCCCCCCCCACAATTAAAAAAAAAATTAGTTAATACAATAGCCTAATGTTTAGGTAATGTTGTGTGTTGTGGTGAAACCTCCTCCACCAAGTCAAAATAGGCATAGGTAGATTCTATTCAACTTCTGAGATAAAAACAAAAAAATTGGAGTGTATTATCTGTTTTATTGGAAGTTGTATCAGTAGACAGATACTTGGGAACTGCTCTAATAATTTAATAGGCATTGACTTTGATTTGATTTGATTTTTTGTATTTTATTCTTTTATATTGAGGATAATGGAATAAGCACTTATGTACTTTTTTTTTACTTCCAGTCCCCGTGTGTATGCGGTTTTGTACATTGTGTCATCTGTTCCCACTGGCACACAATGGCCTACTCTTATGAAAAGCAGAACATCATTTAACATGTGGGCAAGATGTCCTTCGTGCGTTCGGACACGGGCATTGGTTTATAGTCTCATCCGAGGGACTTAGGGGAGAGTGGATTCTCTGCACTGATGTTAACTCCAGAGGAAAATATCCCCTTGAACGGGAATCGGACCCGTTTCGTCAGATTGCAAGCGCAAGGTTCTAACCACTAGGCTATCCCATCTCTTTAAAGGCATTAACTGTTAATGTAGATCCATGTTTGGCTTTTACTTACATTACTCACCACCTCTTTCAACAGACACAACACATAAACAAATAATTGATCAAAAACCTGATGGACCCCCCCCCCCCTCCCCACCCACCACACACACACACAACTTACTTTTACCTCCAGTTCGTTTCAACAAACAAATCAAACAAAGAAATAAAACAAACCTAACAAAACCAGAGCCAAAGAAAGTGTTGTTGGTGTTGTTGTTGGTGTTGTTGGTGTTGTTGTTGTTGTTGTTGTTGTATGTTTCCCATCTCAACAGTCTGGGGGTCACCCAGAATGTGCTCTGTGACTGGCTCATCCCACCTGGGAATCACTGTGAGATGGAAATGGCACACTGGATGGGAAGTTTGCCTGTAGGACTGTTTTTCAGTACCTCGTCATATAGGCAGCCGTACTCTGACTTCAGACCATTTGTCTCCTTTTAAAAAGGAGAGTGCAGGTTGTTATGTTAAGAGCTTGTCCCATACTGAAGGCAATCTCAGCATATCACAACGTAACAACATTTTAATGTAGGCCTTAGCAATTAGCTCTCATCAGTAACTGACACGGCTTTTGGCCTGGGCCATGAAATGAGACAATGAGTGGAAATTAGACAAAAGAAAACCATAACAAATCAAAACAATAACAACAACACAAAGCAGGTGCTTGGGCTCAGCAGTTCATGTGAGGGGAAATAATCCTGATATCGTCAGTAATAGTTATAAAGAAAATTCTTATGACTTCCCTTGGATTCGTGAGTGCAAGAAGGCAGTGATCACAGTGTGCTATGGCCTGATGATTGTCAGCCGGAATAGCTCAGTTGGGAGAGCGTTAGACTGAAGATCTAAAGGTCCCTGGTTCAATCCCGGGTTCCGGCAGGGAACATAATCCGGTGGTTGACATTTTTTTTCTTCTTGGTTTTCATTTTTTTGGTTGGTTTCATTATGGTGATGATTATAATGGTTATTTTCATTTTGCTTTCAAAGAAATGTTTAAACCTTTTACATCAAGAAGTAGGAGTAGGGTTTGTTAAAATCAAGTTCTTTTGCTTACCAAAAATGACAATAGGACTGACAGTGTGAGAGTGAAAATTTCCATCTTCATTGATGCTGAATGTGGAAGTTGTCATGGACTTTGCATACCCCTCTCCTCGCCCCCCACCCCCTTTTTTAAAATCAGGTAATAGAATAGCGTAATGTTTAGGTAATGTTGTGTGTTGTGATGAAACCTCCTCCACCAAGTCAAAATAGGCCTAGGTAGATTCTATTCAACTTGTGAGATAAAAATAAAGGAGTGTATTATCTGTTTTATTGGAAGTTGTATCAGTAGACAGATACTTGGGAACTGCTCTAATACTTTAATAGGCATTGACTTTGATTTCCCCCGTGAGGTTCCCGGGGTATGCTTGCAAAGCGAACATTGCAAGAATAGGGCCTCTGCCATCCAACCAGGGATGTCGTAAAAGGCGACTAAGGTGGACAAGGGAGCTGAAGTCAGAGGTGATGGGCCTAGCGGCGCTCCCGAGACAACCACATCACCATGCAACTATCGCCATAATGACACTTCGAGATCAGATTAACAGGAATGGTGCTCGCCCTGTGGGGATCCGCCAGGCAGGTGCATGTGCCGGGCTCCGCGCCTCAAACGGAGTCCACCCAAGCGACTGGAGTCCCCTTTATCGTCCTGTGGAGCCAGGGGACGGGGAGGACATGCGAATGGCCGCAAGCCAAGCAAGACCAAGGAGACCCCTACCATCAACATCATGCAGTGGAACGCTGAAGGGTCAGCAACAAGACAACAGAGCTCTAACACTTCCTACACGCTAACAAACATCCACGTGTGTTGTAAAGCAAGAGACACACCTGCAAGAGGGAAGCCACTAAAGATCCGCGGCTATCAGGTGTTTCGCAGTGATCGACAGGGTAGAAGAAAAGGTGGAGTACTGACACTAGTGAGGAACAACCTGAACCTAGTGAAACAAAGACGTACATGGAGGAAGCAGAGTACCAGACAGTGAAGATCACCACCAAGGACAGTAGCTTCACTGTCGTCAACTACTACTGCCCTGATGATAAGATCTAGCCCTAGATACCATCCAGGTCCCAGACAACAGCTTTCCCCATCACTGGCGACTTCACAGCAGGTCCCAGAGTTGGGGATACAACCACCTTGACAAGCGAGGAGAAGAAGTAGAGGCATGGTAGGATGAACACCGCCAATCCTCGTCAACGACCCCACCGACCCTCCTACCTTCTACTCGCGCCGCTGGAAGACCACCACCACCCCGGACCTGGCTCTCTGCACTGATGACATCCACCAGAGGATCGGGAGAACAGTCCAAGATCAGCTTGGGGAAGTGACCACCGCCCCGTCATCCTCACAATCAGTGGAGAAGCAGAAACAGGGCACAGACCTCAACCAAGATGGAAAATATAAGAAGGCCAAATGGGGACTCTTTGCCATCAGGACAAATGAACTGACTAACAACATTCAAGTAGAGGGACGAACATCAACAACGTAGTGAAGGAATTCAACAAAAGCATCCTTCATGCAGCCAGGGAATGCATACCAAGGGGAGCAAGAAAAGACTACACTCCATACTGGACGGACCAGCTTCAACAGGCACACGATGCAGTCACCGAAGCAAGAGAAGAAGTAAGAACAACCCGAATCAGGAGAACCACATCAGACTCCAAGAGAGCACGGCAAAATACCTGAGAACTAAACTAGAAAGCAAGAGACGGAGCTGGAGAGAGAAAACATCAAGCCTCAACATGGAAAAAGAACACAAACAAAGCTCTGGAGACTAACACAGGCCCGAACGATGAAGGTACAAAGGGGCAGAAGATCACACTAGAAGAAGACGGCAGAACTCTGACGGGAAAGAGGGCAGCCAACAACCTTTGCCAAGAAGTACGCCAAAGAAAGCAATAACAACATCCCACAAAACCTACAGAAAGAAGTGAGAAAGGAAGAAAGAGACAGGAGAAAGAACTGTGAACAGGGTCATGAGGCAATGGAACACAAGATCACCATGCCAGAACTCCTAAAAGCCATCAAGAAACTGAAGAAGAAGAAGTCACCAGGACCTGACAACATCACCAACGAGATGATACAACACCAAGGCAACAATGCTCTCCAGAAGCTCTTGGACATCTTCAACTTGAGCTGGAACAGTGGTCAGATCCCCCAATGTTGGAAAGAGGCCATCATGATCCCAGTACTGAAGAAGGGCAAGAACAAGAGCAAGGCCATCAGCTATCGCCCAATCAGCCTCACGAGTTGCCTCTGTAAGACCATGGAGCGCATCGTCAACCTGCGCCTGCAACTCTACCTGGAGACTGAAAGCATCCTAGTCCTGAACAAGCCGGATTCCGTCAGTACAAAAGCACTGAAATCAAACAACTCATCTTACTCAAATTTATAGAGGATGCTTTTCCAGGCAAGAAGATGACCCTGGCAATCTTCATAGATCTACAAAAGGCCTTCGACAAGGTCTGGAAAGATGGACTCCTTGTGAAGCTCCTACGCAGTGGCATTACCGGCAATATGTACCAGTGGACAAAATCCTACCCTTCCACAACCGACGAGCCAGAGTGATGGTGGACTGCCGCTGTGGCCGGAAGGTACTCCTGCGGCAAGGAGTACCTCAGGGAGGAGTACTCTCACCAACCCTGTTCGTGCTCTTCATTAATGATATGTGTCAGAGCTTCCCAAGGGAGTCCACGCAGCGCTTTATGCAGACGACCCGGTGCTCTGGTGCACGAGAGTAGTACGCTTCAAAAAGCAAACTACCGCATGCAGATGGCCCTGGATAAAGTTTCCGCATGGGCTGACAAGTGGTGTGTGTCCATTAACCGGGACAAGACCACAGGCACCCTCTTTACGCTCTCACCAAAAGCAAGCCCTGGACGCCTCACCTTGGCAACACGACCCTCAAGATGGAAGACCAACAGACATACCTTGGGGTCACATATGACAAGAAGATGACCTGGAAACAACAACATCACCCAGGCAGAAGGAAAAGCAAGGCGTAAGCTCAACATCATGCGCAAACTTGCAGGGACACAGTGGGGAGCCAATGAACACATCCTGAAATCATCTACCAGGCCACTGTACGACCCCATCTTGAGTACGATCAAACTCTTGGATGACAGCTGCCAAGACACATCGGGACACCCTGGACAAGGTACAGAACCAAGCCTTGAGAATCATCACAGGCGCGATGAAATCCACCCCCCTAGAGAAAATGAGCAGGTGAAATGGCATAGCTCCTCTCATCACCAGAAGGAAACAGAAGACGTTGCAACAGGCTACCAAGTACCAGTGCACCAAAGACCATCCAATGAGCACAAGACTGGAGAAGCTGTCCTCTGGAACACTAAACCGCTCCAGTTTTGCAGTCGAAGCTCGTGCACTGCAGAGAGAGCACCAAGACAAACTGCCAGCAGTACAGCCCATCACCTTCTCCCTTGATGATCCTCCATGGCAAGAAAGGACAGGAATAGTGACAGTCAGAATGACAGTTCCAGGAATCACGAAGAAAACTGAACAGAGCGACTTTGTCAAAAGAACTCTGACAGCAGCCATGATAGAAGATCAATACCCTCACGAGGCATGGCTCCACGTCTACACAGACGGCTCTGCAACAGAAGCCACCAGATGTGGAGGAGCTGGGGCCTACATCTGGTATCCCAGCAGAGAATGGCAGACTCGGTCAATAGCAACCGGCGTCTTCTGCACCAACTACAAGGCCGAAGTGGAAGCGATCATCCTTGCAGCAAACACCATCCGCAGCAGAGTGGATCACAACACCCAGGTCGTCTTTCTGACCGACGCTCTGTCTGTGCTGCAAGCCTTCAACAGCAGCCAGCTTCCACAACTAGAGATGGCACTACATAACATCCAGTGTCTTCGCACCGTGCTGCAGTGGATCCCCTCACACTGTGGCATCAAGGGCAATGAGCAAGCTGAGAGAATGGCCAAGATAGGCGCCCGAGATGAACAGCCCGAAAACCCTGTCTGCCTTGCAGAGAGCAAGACCATCATTAAGGCTCTTTACAGGAAAACGCCACCACCAGACAGCTACCACAGCCTCACCAGACAAGACCAGGTGACCATCTTCCGATTAAGAACAGGCCACTGCAGGCTGAACCAACATCTGCACAGGAAGATGAAAGTGGTACCCTCCCCCATGTGCTCATGTGGGGAAGCTGAGCAAGACACTCGCCACATCCTGCAGGACTGCAGGGCCTTCAGGCAGCTGAGAGAGGAAATGTGGCCGAACCCATTACCCCTAGAAGAAAAACTGTACGGGCCGGTGGATGACCTACAGACGACTGCTACATTCCTTAGGCGAACTGGTCTCTTGGTGTAAAACAATAAGGCATCGAAAAGAAGAAGAAGACTGATTTTATTTGATTTTTAAAATTTTTATTCTTTTATATTGAGGATAATGGAATAAGCGCTTATGTGCTTTTTTTTAAACTTCCAGTCCCCGTGTGTATGGGTTTTACACATTCTGTCATCTGTTCCCACTGGCACACAATGGCCTACTCTTATGAAAGGCGGAACAGGATTTAATGTGTGCACAAGATATTCTGCGTGCGTTTGTACAAGAAGACTCGGTTTATAGTCTCATCAGAAGGACTTTGGGGGAGAGTTGAGTCTCTGCACTGATGTTAACTCCAGAGGAAAATATCCCCTTGAACGGGAATCAAACCCGTTTTGGTCAGATTGCGAGTGCAATGTTCTAACCACTAGGCTATCCCGTCTTTTTAAAGGTATTAACTGTTAATGGAGATCCATGCTTCACTTTTACTTACATTACTCACCACCTCTTTCAACAGTCACAACACATAAACAAATAAATGAACGAAAACCTGTTAGACCCCCCCCCCCCTACACACACACACACACACAACACACACACACACACACACACCCAACCACACACACACACACACACACACACACACACACTCACACACGACACACACAACACAAACAGCACACACACAAACACACTCACACACACACAACGAACACACACCCCCCCAGAAACAACAATGCACACACATATAAAGTAAAACTAAACAATTAGAAATCAAATACACACACACACACACACAACACGACCACACAATACACACACACACACACAACACACACACCACTACTTTTACCCCAGTTCGTTTCAACACAACAACCTAACAAGAAATAAACAAACCTGACAAAAACAGAGCAAAGAAAAGTGATTGTGGTGTTGTTGTTGTTGTTTTTTTGTCGGTGTTGTGTGTTTAGTTATTGTATGTTTCTCATCTCACCATCTAGGGTCACCCAATGACTACTGTGACTGGCTCATCCACCTGGAAATCACTGTGCGAATGGAAATTGCACACTGTAG
Source organism: Rapana venosa (assembly GCA_028751875.1). Lineage (NCBI taxonomy): Eukaryota > Metazoa > Mollusca > Gastropoda > Neogastropoda > Muricidae > Rapana > Rapana venosa. Next base: position 5,931,747 of record CM054158.1, read on the forward strand.
TGGGAAGTTTGCCTTAGGACTTTTTTCCTTACCTCCTCATATAGGCATCTGTACTCTGACCTTCAACCATTTTGTCATCCTTTTAAAAAAGAGAGTGCATGTTGTTTATGTTAATTAGCATGTCCCATACAAAGGCAATCTCAACAATATCACAACATACAACATTTAAGTGTAGGCCTACAGTAAGCAATTAGCAACATCAGTAACTGACACATGCTTTTGGCCTGGCCATGAATGAGACAATGATGGATATAAAAACAAAAGAAAACATAACAAATCAAAACAATACAACAACACACAGCAGTGCTTTGTCTCATCAGTTCATGTGAGGGAAATACTCCTGATATCGTCATAATCGATATAAAGAAAATTCTTATGACTTCCCTTGGATTCCTAGTGCAAAAGGCAGTGATCACATTGTGCTATGCCTGATGATTTTCACCGGAATAGCTCATTGGGAGAGCGTTAAGACTGAAATCTAAAGGTCCATGGTTCAATCCCGTTCCCGGCAGGAACAAATCGGTGGCTCGACATTTTTTTCTTCTTGGTTTCATTTTTTTGGTTGGTTTTCATTATGGTGATGATGTAATAATTGGGTCAAATTTCAATTTAGCTATGAAATAAAATTTTTTTACACTTTATTGCAAAAAGTAGGAGTAGGGTTTGTTAAACATCAATTCTTTTGATTGCCCAAAATGACAACAGGACTGATCATCATCATCATCAGGACCCTATGACCTTGGCGGTCGTGAGGGAACATGAATAGTGCATGCCGTGGTAGCCTCCACATCCATCTGGTCGCTCCGCTCTGCGCCAGTATCCGAGTCATCTCATCCTGTCCAATCTCTGAATCAGTCCATACCATGACTATGACAACTGATATTGAGAGAGAAAAATCAAAATCTTCTGAATGTTGAAGTTGTCATGGAATTGCACATTCCCCCCTCACCCCCAAACTTTTAAAAAAATGGGTTATAATCAGTCCCCAAAGAATAGCAATGTTTAGGAAAATGTTGTTGTTTGTGTTGAAACATTCGCCACATTCAAAATAGGCCAAGGTAGATTCTATTACAACTTTCTGAGATAAAAAGTAAAATAAAAATTGGAGTGTAATTATGTGTTTTTTTATTGAATTGCATCAGTAGACAGATACTTGGGAACTGCTCTAAATACTTTAATAGGCATTGATTTTGATTTTTATTTGATGTTTTGATTAATCTTTTATATGGGATAATGGCATTAAGCCTATTGCCCTTTTTTTACATCCAGCTGTCCGCCGGGTGTATGCTGTTTTACACATTCTGACATATGTTTCCCACTGGCACCCAACAATAGGCCTACTCTTACGAAAGTCGAACAGATTTATGTGTGCGCAAGATGAACTGCGTGTGGTTTCGCACACGGCCTTGGTGTATATTCTCATCAGAAGACTTTAGGGGAGAGTTTGAGTCTCCGCACTGAAGTTAACCTCCAGCGAAAATAATCCCCTTGAAGGGAATCGACCCGTGTCATCAGTATGCCGAGTGCAATGTACTAAAACCACTAGCTATCCGTCTCTTGAAAGCATTACCTGTTTTAATTAGATCCATGTTTTGGTTTTACTTACATTACCACCACCTACCTCTTTCACAGCCACAACCCAATAAACAAATAAATGAACAAAACCTAATGCTCCTCCCCCCCCCCAACACATACACACACCACATACTCAACACACACTCACACACACACCACACACACACACACACACACAAACACACCACAAACAACATACACCACACACACACACCACACACACACACACACACACACACACACAGCACAACAACTTACTTTTACCTCCAGTTCGTTCAACAAACAAACCAAACAAATACATAAGCAAACCGACAAACCAGAGCCAAAGAAAGTGTTGTTGGTGTTTGTGTTTTTGTTGTTGATGTACGTCATCTCAACAGTCGGGGTCACCCAGAATATGCTCTGTGACTGGCTCACCCTCCTGGGAATACGTAATAGAAATTGCACACTGGATGGGAAATTTGCCTGCAGGACTGTATTTCATAACCTGGTCATATAGGCATCTGTACCTGACTTCCATATTGTCTCCTTTTAAAGAGGAAGAGCAGGTTTTGTTATGTTAAGAGATTGTCCTAGTGCGAAGGCAATCTCAACATATCACAACATAACAACATTTAGTGAGGACCTTAGCAATGAGCTGACATCATAACTGACACAGCATTTGGCTTGGCCATGAAATGAACAATGAGTAAATGAAACAAAAGAAAACAAACATAACAAATCAAAACAATACAACAACACAAAGCAGTGCATGGGTTCAGCAGTTAAATGGAGGGGAAAATCCTGATACGTCAGTAATAGTTATAAAAAGAAAATTTCTATGACTTCCCTGGTTTCGTGAGTGCAAAAGCAGTGATGCACAGTGTGCTATGGCGTATGATTGTCGCCGGAATATAGCTCAGTTAGGGAGAGCCGTTAGACTGAAGATCAAAAGGACCCAGTTCAAACCCGGGTTCCGCAGGGAACATAAAATCCGGGTGGTTGACATTTATTTCTCTTGTTTCATTTGCGGGGTTGGTTTCATTAATGTGATGATTATAAATGTTATTTTTCCATTTTGCTTTTCAAAGAAAGGTTTAAACTTTTACAGCAAAAATAGGAGTAGGGTTTGTTAAAACCCAAGTTCTTTTTTCCCAAAAAAAGCAATAACGACAGTGAAGGGAAAAATTCCATTTCATTGAGCAAATGGGGAATTTTGTCAGGCTTTCCAACCCCACCTCCTCCCCCCCCCTTCCCAATTATAAAATAAACAGTAAAAAATCCAATTTTAGGGAAAGTTTTTTGTTGTGATAACCCCTCCCCCCAAGTCAAAAAAGGCCTAGTAGATTTTTCAACTTTTGAGAAAAAAACAAACAAATTGGATGTTTATGTGTTTTATTGGAAGTTGCATCAGTAGACAGATATTTGGGGGAATGCTCTAATACTTTAATAGGCATTGACTTTGATTTTATTTCTTTTTTTTGGATTTTATTTTTTATATTGAGGATAATGGAAAAGCACTTATTGCTTTTTTACTTCCAGTCCCCGTGTGTATGCGGTTTTGTACAATCTGTCATCTGCCCCCACTGGCACACAATGGCCTACTCTTATGAAAAGCAAACATGATTTAACATGTGGGCAAGATTTCTTCTTTGGGCTCGCACACTGGAATTGGTTTATAGTCTCATCCGAGGGACTTGGGGGAGAGTGGATTCTCTGCACTGATGTCAACTCTAGAGGAAAATATCCCTTGAATGGGAATCAAACCCGTTTCATCAGATTGCGAGCGCAAAGTTCTAACCATAGGCTATCCAGTCTCTTTAAAGGCATTAATGTTAATGTAGATCCATGTTTGGGTTTTACTTACATTACCCAAAACACACACACACACACACACACACACACAAAACACACCCCACACACCACACACACCCCACACACACACACACACACACACACACACACAACAACTTACTTTTAACTCCATTCGTTTCAACAAACAAACCAAACAAAGACATAAACAAACCTGAAAAAACCCAGAGCCAAAGAAAGGTTGTTGGTGTTTGTGGTGTTTTTTGTTGGTGTTGTTGGTGTTGTTGTTGTTGTATGTTTCCATCCAAACAGTCGGGGGGTCACCCAGAATGTGCTCTGTGACTGGCTCATCCCACCTGGGATTCACTGTGAGATGGAAATGGCACACTGGATGGGAAGTTTGCCTGTAGGACTGTTTTTCAGTACCTGGTCATTAGGCAGCTGTACTCTGACTTCAGACAAATTGTTCCTTTTAAAGAGGAGAGTGCAGGTTTTTATGTTAAAGCTTGTCCCATGCTGAAGAAAATCTCAACATATACAACATAACAACATTTTAGTGTGGGCCCTTTAAGAAATTAGCTGACATCAGTAACTGACACGCTTTTGGCCTGGGCCCGAAATGAGACAATGAGTGGAGAATGAGACAAAAGAAAACCATAACAAATTAAAACAATAACAACAACACAAAGCAGGTGCTTGGGCTCAGCAGTTAATGTGAGGGGAAATAATCCTGATATCATCAGTAATTGTTATAAAGAAAATTCTTATGACTCCTTTGGATTCGTGAGTGCAAGAAGGCAGTGATTACAGTGTGCTATGGCCTGATGATTGTCAGCCGGAATAGCTCAGTTGGGAGAGCGTTAGACTGAAGATCTAAAGGTCCCTGGTTCAATCCCGGGTTCCGGCACAGAACATGATCTGTCGATTGATAATCTTTTTTCCTTGGTTTTCATTTTCGGGGGTTGGTTTCATTATGGTGATGATTATAATAAGTATTTTCATTTTGCTTTGAAATAATTTTTTTTTACACTTTTATTGCAAGATGTAGGAGTGGGATTTGTTAAAATCAAGTTATTTTGATTACCAAAAATGACAATAGAACTGATAGTGAGAGTGAAAAGTTCAATCTTCTGAATGTTGAAGTTGTTATGGACTTTGCATACCCCCCCTCACCCCCAATGTTAAAAAAAATTTTTTTAGTCAGTCAAGAGAATAGCCTAATGTTTAGGTAATGTTGTGTGTTGTGATGAAACCTCCTCCACCAAGTCAAAATAGGCCTAGGTAGATTCTATTCCACTTCTGAGATAAAAAATAAAATAAAAATTGGAGTGTATTATGTGTTTTATTGGAAGTTGCATCAGTAGACAGATACTTGGGAACTGCTCTAATACTTTAATAGGCATTGACTTTGATTTTATTTGATGTTTTGATTATATTCTTTTATATTGAGGATAAGGGAAAAAAGCCCTTATGGCCCTTTTTTTTAAACCGTGCCCCGGGGATCTGTTTTTTACACATTCGTCATATTTCCCACGGACACAATGGCCACTCTTACAAAAAATTTAACAGGGTTTAAAATTTGGCAAGATGTTCTGCGTGTTTCGCCAGGGGGCCTTGTGTATAGTTACAGAAGGGCTTTAGGGGGGAGTTGAGTCCTGCACTGAGTTAACTTCAGAGGAAAAATCCCCTTGAAGGAATCGAACCCGTGTCATCAATTGCGAGTGCAATTTTCTACCATAGGCTATCCAGTCTCTTTAAAGCATTAAATGTTTAAAGTAGATCCATGTTTGGGGTTTTCTTTCATTATCCCTCTCTTTTCAACGCCCCCAACACATAAACAAATAAATGAACAAAAACCAGGACCCTCCCCCCCCTAACACACCACACCCACAACACCCCACACACACACACACACACACAACAACACACCACACCACACACACACACCCACACCACCACCCACACCCACACACACACACACAACACACAAAAACACACACCACACACCACACACACACACACCACACACACAAAAAAACAACAACTTACTTTTACATCCATTCGTTTAACAAACCCCAAACCAAAAAAAAGACAGAAACAAACCACAAAACCAAACCAAAAAAGTGTTTTTGGGGTTGTTTGGGGTTTTTTGTTGTTGAAGTTTTCCCTCTCAACGTCTGGGGGGGCACCCCAAAAATGCTCTGGATGCCATCCCACCCGGGGAAATTTCTGTGGAAAGGAAATGGACATGGTGGGAAGTTTGCCTGTAGGACTGTTTTTCAGCCCCGGTCAAAGGCAGCCCTATCTACTTCAATGATTTTCTCCTTTCAAAGGAGAGTGCAGGGTTGTTATTTAAAGCTTTTCCATACTGAAGGCAATCTAACATATCACAACATAACCATTTTTTTTTAGGGGGTTAGCAAA
>CM054158.1:5938036-5968036 GCA_028751875.1 Rapana venosa
GGTCCCCTGGTTCAATCCCGGGTTCCGGCAGGGAACATAATCCGGTGGTTGACATTTTTTTTCTTCTTGGTTTTCATTTTTTTGGTTGGTTTCATTATGGTGATGATTATAATGGTCATTTTCATTTTGCTTTGAAATAAAATTTTTTACACTTTTATTGCAAAAAGTAGGAGTAGGGTTTGTTAAAATCAAGTTCTTTTGATTACCAAAAATGACAACAGGACTGATCATCATCATCATCAGACCCGTGACCTTGGCGGTCGTGAGGGAGACATGAAAGACGATGCCGTGGTAAGCCTCCTCCATCCATCTCGGTCCTCGGCTCTGCGCAGTAGTGCCGAGTCATTCATCCTGGTCCATTCTCTGATGTTGTCCATCCATGACTTATGACAGGACTGATAGTGAGAGTGAAAAATTCAATCTTCTGAATGTTGAAGTTGTCATGGAATTTGCACATCCCCCCTCACCCCCAATCTTTTAAAAAAATGTTTTAATCAGTCAAGAGAATAGCCTAATGTTTAGGTAATGTTGTGTGTTGTGTTGAAACATTCTCCACCAAGTCAAAATAGGCCTAGGTAGATTCTATTCAACTTCTGAGATAAAAAGTAAAATAAAAATTGGAGTGTATTATGTGTTTTATTGGAAGTTGCATCAGTAGACAGATACTTGGGAACTGCTCTAATACTTTAATAGGCATTGACTTTGATTTTATTTGATGTTTTGATTATATTCTTTTATATTGAGGATAATGGAATAAGCCCTTATGTGCCTTTTTTTACATCCTGTCGCCGTGTGTATGCTGTTTTACACATTCTGTCATATGTTCCCACTGGCACACAATGGCCTACTCTTACGAAAAGTTGAACAGGATTTGATGTGTGCGCAAGATGTTCTGCGTGTGTTCGCACACGGGGCCTTGGTGTATAGTCTCATCAGAAGGACTTTAGGGGAGAGTTGAGTCTCTGCACTGATGTTAACTCCAGAGGAAAATATCCCCTTGAAGGGAATCGAACCCGTGTCATCAGATTGCGAGTGCAATGTTCTAACCACTAGGCTATCCAGTCTCTTTAAAGGCATTAACTGTTAATGTAGATCCATGTTTGGGTTTTACTTACATTACTCACCACCTCTTTCAACAGCCACAACACATAAACAAATAAATGAACAAAAACCTGATGGACTCCTCCCCCCCCCTACACACACACACACACACCACACACACACCACACACACACACACACACACACAACACACACACACACACACACACACACACACACACACACACACACACACACACACACACACACACAACAACTTACTTTTACCTCCAGTTCGTTTCAACAAACAAACCAAACAAAGACATAAACAAACCTGACAAAACCAGAGCCAAAGAAAGTGTTGTTGGTGTTGTTGGTGTTGTTGTTGTTGTATGTTTCTCATCTCAACAGTCTGGGGGTCACCCAGAATGTGCTCTGTGACTGGCTCATCCCACCTGGGAATCACTGTGAGATGGAAATTGCACACTGGATGGGAAGTTTGCCTGCAGGACTGTTTTTCAGTACCTGGTCATATAGGCAGCTGTACTCTGACTTCAGATGATTTGTCTCCTTTTAAAGAGGAGAGTGCAGGTTGTTATGTTAAGAGATTGTCCCATGCTGAAGGCAATCTCAACATATCACAACATAACAACATTTTAGTGTAGGCCTTAGCAATTAGCTGACATCAGTAACTGACACAGCTTTTGGCTTGGGCCATGAAATGAGACAATGAGTGGAAATGAGACAAAAGAAAACCATAACAAATCAAAACAATAACAACAACACAAAGCAGGTGCTTGGGTTCAGCAGTTAATGTGAGGGGAAATAATCCTGATATCGTCAGTAATAGTTATAAAGAAAATTCTTATGACTTCCCTTGGATTCGTGAGTGCAAGAAGGCAGTGATCACAGTGTGCTATGGCCTGATGATTGTCAGCCGGAATAGCTCAGTTGGGAGAGCGTTAGACTGAAGATCTAAAGGTCCCTGGTTCAATCCCGGGTTCCGGCAGGGAACATAATCCGGTGGTTGACATTTATTTTCTTCTTGGTTTTCATTTTCGGGGGTTGGTTTCATTATGGTGATGATTATAATGGTTATTTTCATTTTGCTTTCAAAGAAATGTTTAAACCTTTTACAGCAAGAAGTAGGAGTAGGGTTTGTTACAACCAAGTTCTTTTGCTTACCAAAAATGACAATAGGACTGACAGTGAGAGTGAAAAATTCCATCTTCATTGATGCTGAATGTGGAAGTTGTCATGGACTTTCCATACCCACCTCCTCCCCCCCCCTTCCCAATTATAAAATAAATCAGTTAATAGAATAGCCTAATGTTTAGGTAATGTTGTGTGTTGTGATGAAACCTCCTCCACCAAGTCAAAATAGGCCTAGGTAGATTTTATTCAACTTCTGAGATAAAAACAAACAAATTGGAGTGTATTATGTGTTTTATTGGAAGTTGCATCAGTAGACAGATACTTGGGAACTGCTCTAATACTTTAATAGGCATTGACTTTGATTTTATTTCATTTTTTGGATTTTATTTTTTTATATTGAGGATAATGGAATAAGCACTTATGTGCTTTTTTACTTCCAGTCCCCGTGTGTATGCGGTTTTGTACAATCTGTCATCTGTCCCCACTGGCACACAATGGCCTACTCTTATGAAAAGCAGAACATGATTTAACATGTGGGCAAGATGTTCTTCGTTGGCTCGCACACGGGGGATTGGTTTATAGTCTCATCCGAGGGACTTAGGGGAGAGTGGATTCTCTGCACTGATGTCAACTCTAGAGGAAAATATCCCCTTGAATGGGAATCAAACCCGTTTCATCAGATTGCGAGCGCAAAGTTCTAACCACTAGGCTATCCAGTCTCTTTAAAGGCATTAACTGTTAATGTAGATCCATGTTTGGGTTTTACTTACATTACACACACACACACACACACACACACACACACACACACACACACACACACACACACACACACACACACACACACACACACACACACACACACACACACACAACAACTTACTTTTAACTCCAGTTCGTTTCAACAAACAAACCAAACAAAGACATAAACAAACCTGACAAAACCAGAGCCAAAGAAAGTGTTGTTGGTGTTGTTGGTGTTGTTGTTGGTGTTGTTGGTGTTGTTGTTGTTGTATGTTTCCCATCTCAACAGTCTGGGGGTCACCCAGAATGTGCTCTGTGACTGGCTCATCCCACCTGGGATTCACTGTGAGATGGAAATGGCACACTGGATGGGAAGTTTGCCTGTAGGACTGTTTTTCAGTACCTGGTCATATAGGCAGCTGTACTCTGACTTCAGACGATTTGTCTCCTTTTAAAGAGGAGAGTGCAGGTTGTTATGTTAAGAGCTTGTCCCATGCTGAAGGCAATCTCAACATATCACAACATAACAACATTTTAGTGTAGGCCTTAGCAATTAGCTGACATCAGTAACTGACACAGCTTTTGGCCTGGGCCATAAAATGAGACAATGAGTGGAAATGAGACAAAAGAAAACCATAACAAATCAAAACAATAACAACAACACAAAGCAGGTGCTTGGGCTCAGCAGTTAATGTGAGGGGAAATAATCCTGATATCATCAGTAATATATAATATGTTCTTTCGAGCCAGAAGGCCCATAGAGCCGGAGCTTATCCCGGTTTCTGTCGTGTTAAGCGAACTGATGGTTTTTCACCACCCGTGACAGGACGCTAGTCTGTCCAGCCAATACTCCCCAGCATAGCTGGAACCACACTTGTACACCTGGGTGGAGTGAGGAAAATAGGAGTAAAGTTCTTTCTCCCAAAGGACACAACACCGAGCCTAGCGGATCATCAGTAATAGTTATAAAGACAAATCTTATGACTTCCCTTGGATTCGTGATGCAAGAAGGCCAGTGATCCCACAGAGTCTATGGCTGATGATTGTCAGCCGAATAGCTCAGTGGTAGAGCGTTAGACTGAAGAATCTAAAGGTCCCTGATCAATCCCGTGTTCCGGCACGGAACATAATCCGGCGTTTGACAGACATTTTTTCCCACTTGTTTTGTGATGATATTATTAGTAGTAGTAGTATTATCTTAGTAATCTTTTTATTGTCAAGGAGTGGGGGTGGGTTTAAGGGTAAAAAATCAGATTTCTTTTTTAAACAAAAATAGCAGTATAAATACACAGTGAAAGATTCATCGTTGATTGCTAGAAGACACGTCATCATGAAGTGAGCATCATGTCTCGCCCCTTCAATCCTGTATCAGTCAATAGCATGGCCTACTGTTTTGGCATTTGGCTGTTATGAAAACCCCACTTGACACAGTAAAAAACAGGCCTAGGTAAATTTTATTCACAACTTAACTAAAAAAAAAATCCCACTGAAAGATTAGACGCAATGTTTGAGTATGTATTGTGGGCATTTCTAATCTACCTCATTCCTTTGGTCCACACTTGACATACACACAAGACATGTATTGTAGGTAAGTATGTATGTATGTATGTATTTATGGTATGAATGTAAGTAAGTATGTATATATGTATGTATGTCTGCATGTATGTAGTATGATATTTATGTATGATAAATATTTATCATATGTATGTATGTAGTATGGTATGATGTATGTATGGATGTATTATGTAATAATTGTGATTATGTATGTATTGTGTATTTTTGCCGTCGTGTCCGACGAAGACCTCCAAAACACAGAAGGAGGCAGCTGCTGTTCCGGAAACTGGGCGAAATTTGATTATAGTGGAGATGCCTTGCCCACATACATCCCCACTCTCTTCGGCCAAGTGGGCATAAAGGGGGGGAAAACAGTCAGCGTTGAGAATGTTCTCCAAAGGCAACTAGCCCCCAGGACTGCAGCACATTAAGACTGAGTGCGATCAAGCCTCCTAGTCAGAGAGTCATCGTTGATCACTAAAGACTAAGCTGTAAAGTGGAATTCCATGAGTGGAAAAGCCACTGGTCATACAGCCTCTCACTTTGCTGTTGCCCCCAGCGTCAATGGTTTAATCAAGAACTGTGATAAAGCCCAGGCGCTGACCGTGATGTATGTATGTGTTGTGTTGTGGTGTGGTGTGTGTGTGTTTGTGTGTGTGTGTGTGTGTGTGTGTGTGTGTGTGTGTGTGTGTGTGTGTGTGTGTGTGTGTGTGTGTGTGTGTGTGTGTGTGAGTTCTGCAGTCTACTTTTTGTTTTTTTTTGTTTTTCTGTGTTTTGTTGTCTCTTTGAGTCAGCTTTATCATTATTGGTTATGGTAATATTGTAGTTAGATATTATTGATCAAGTTGTTTTTGTTCCTAGATAGATGGCTTGATGAGAAAAGAAAAGCAAATGCATCGCTTATTCAATGTACCATCTGATAATAAAACATTTGATTTGACTTGACTTGACTTGTTTGTTCACCTCCTAGCTACAGTAATGTCTTTTTTCCATTTTAATTTTAAGTTTTTATCTACAAGATCAGCCAGAGATTTGAGGAGACCAACTGACCTTCCATTTTTGAAATTTTTCTTTAAAAATACAATCTAGTTGTCCCCAGGTTCACTACAAATAAACTGAAAATGTCCAGTACTCTTTGCAGAACACTAGATCTATGCTTGTTTTTACCTACATTACTCACCACCCCTTTGAAGAAACAAATTCAACACACCAACAAAGGAAGGAAGAAAAACCTGGTCAAAAATAAACAACAACTTAATTTTGCCTCCATTTTTGTGTTTCAACAAATAAACCCAACAAAGAAATAAACAAAGTTCACAAAACCAGTGCCAAAAAAAGTAGACAGTAAACAAAAACAAAATCAGAAGGGAACAAAAAACAATTGTAACACCACAAATAAAATATTCAGGCTTACCAGTTTAGGTGGGAAACAATATTGATGTCGTCAATGAATGATATGAACAAATTCTTATTAATTCCCCTGGATTCATTTACGTAAAAAGGTAGTTATGACATTCTGATATGCTCAGATGATTGTCAGCCGGAATAGCTCAGTTGGGAGAGCGTTAGACTGAAGATCTAAAGGTCCCTGGTTCAATCCCGGGTTCCGGCACGGAACAATCCGGCGGTTGACATTTTTTTTCTTTTGCGATTCCACTAAAACAAATGATGTTACTTGTAAGGATTAATACCAAATATAGTTTTTTCTTTATCGAATGAATCTCCTTGAAAAACTGACAAAACTGAACATTTCCAGTAAATATTTGTGTTCTTTGCAGGGCCCTGAACAACCAGAACTGGGAAGCAACAGCCTTGGAACGGTCAGCCTGGAGACAGACTGTGCAGAAAGGTCTCTCTAAGCTAAAAGAGACACTTGTTCAGCAGCACGAGGCAAAGAGAACGAGAAGAAAGGCTGCAGCCCAGGCAGACAGACAGACCAGCGTCAGACTTCATCTGTGCCTTCCTCTGCCATAGGCACTGTCTGTCATTCCCTGTGGGACTGGCCAGCCACACCCGACGCTGTACCAGAATGAACAACACTTAGAGTGCAACTCCATAGTCTTCCCAGACTGAAGGCTGCCATATACAGGGCCCATAATACTGTTGTACCCCTTCCCCCTCCTCTGCCCCCTCCCCCCACCATTGTCCAGGATAATCAAATTGTCGGGCAGACTTTGGGAAATGCCTCACTCTATTGAGTTTGGACTCAAAGTAATCAACTTTCGATGGGATAAGTAAATTTAAAAAAACAAAACTGTCTTGGCTTGGACCAACTAAGCAAATGATCTGGAAAAGAAACAATTGTACAATCAAGAAATAAACAAATAATTTCAGATAAATAAATGGACGCTCCTATAAATCCACAAATGAATGGATAAATCAACAAATATGAAAGAAAACTGTTCATTTATCTATTCATATTTTATTTATAGAAGAGTCAATTTATTGATCTACATTTATTGAATCTACTCTACTAAAAGCACAATGTACTGCATTTTTCAAATCTTGCTGCCAGTCTCTTCACAAAGTCAGACTACATGCCTTGGAGGCAGTTCCAGTTACATCCTCTTTTCTTGTAAAATTAATACAGACCTCACTTGTTCCTGCACAAAGCCTGGCTAATTATTTCTATCAGTCCCCCAAGTGGAAATAGGGCTACATTACTGGTGGGTAAAAAGCATCTGATAGGCAAAATCTTACCATAGGTGAAGCTGGAAGATCTAGCCAAGGAACCAAAGTTTGTTTCTGTAATTTTTTGTTATATTAATTATGCTAGGCACAAGTTTGAGGGGATTTAGACTGTTTTCAATCTGGATATCCCTAAGAATTTTAGAGATAAAAACTGGAAAATTCTAGCCCTATTTATATCACATTATCCATGATTTTAAGGCAAGGACTGAATGCATCAGAATAGATCTAAAGTTTAAAAAAAAAAGTAAAGGTGTCCCATAATCTATAAGGTCTTTGGGGAGCAGGGCATCAGAGACCTGACTTCTCTAGAGGCCAGCATAATGAGGGCGGCTCCCATTTTCTCTCCCTCACTGTTTTACCTTCTCTGACCCTAAAGAGGCAGGTACCCATTTACATCTGGGTGAACTAGGGGACTATACTGAAGCCAAGGCGGCAAACGGTCACCCATCCAACTGGTAACCATGCGCCAGTGCTCCACCACTGAGCTATCTCATCCCCATCTATCAAAACAAACACAAAAGCAAGAAAATGAAAATAAAATTAGTTAGGCCTATACCTCTTTTTTCCCCACTATGCCTATCAACAAGGAAACTGGACAAAGAAATAAAAACCAACCAAACAAAAACCAAACCAAACAGTTACAGCAGAACAGATGTAAGGCTGACCAGATAAGGTGGAAAATTATTATGATAATGTCATCAATAATATGAATTAATTCCCCCCCCCCTTCATGTGTGTAAGAAGGCAGTGATCATATTCTGCAAGGCCTTAATGATTGTCAGCCGGAATAGCTCAGTTGGGAGAGCGTTAGACTGAAGATCTAAAGGTCCCTGGTTCAATCCCGGGTTCCGGCAGGGAACTTTTTTTTTTTTTTTTTTTGCAGTCCTGATAACAAACAAGACACTTTTCCTTTAGCTATCAACTTGATGAAATTGACTGACAGTTTACATGTTGCGATTTCAAATTAAAGGTAGATCAAGATAATTCCTATGACCTACTGTGGTTTAGTAGTCTTGAGGTAACCCACCTCTCTGGGTCGACCCTCCCACTGAATCAATTTATTTTATTTCCCATCTACTTCAGCTTGAGTGGTGGTCTTCATGTAAGTCTTTGGAATGACCTCCCGTAGTGCACGTAACAGAACCCACAGAAAACAAGAGTTGCCCCTTTCAAAACTGTAGAAAAAAATCCATTATCATAGGGGGAAAATATACATGCATGCAGGAAAATAATTTTTCTCTAAAGTGCCTGGTGGTGCTGCTTTTGTACCTACATGTTTTCTCAGATCATGGACACAACAGTCCGAATTTCTGGAATGAAAAAACACTGAAAGTGGTATAGATTTACAATACAACACAACACAATATAGTGCAATTCGATGCAATTCTGCTCTGTAAGTCTGAAAATACACCATGACTGATTTTAGGTGAGTACCCCAAGTATTAAGGCAAAAAGTATCAATTTTACTTACCCCATCTAGTTCATTTCACATAATTTATAATTATATTTTATGCCAGCGCCTATACATTTTAGCTTAATTGCTCTCTCTCTCTCTCTCTCTCTCTCTCTCTCTCTCTCTCTCTCTCTCTCTCTCTCTCTCTCTCTCTCTCTCACACACACACACACACACACACACACACACACACACACACACACACACTCTACTATTTGGTACTAATATAAGAGGTGAGATTGCGACTGAAATTGTTCATTTAATTCATTTTTTGTCCACTCCTGGTACCTGTGTACAATTTTGCTGGATTCCATCCCATTGTGGTCTTTGGGTAATGGGCAGATTGCACAGCTAAAAAGGGGTGCAATGAACGATGCAAATTCCATCAAAACGCATATTCTGCTGTCTTTACAAGAGGGGTATTATCTTCTAAAGAAGACTTTATGGGATCAGTTTGGCACTCTATATAATGAAACTTATCATTCAACAGGATGTGCAAGGCGTCAATCAATAAAAAATACAAAGATTTCTCTGTTCAGGACAAATTTTAATTGTGTCATAGACACTTGACATGTCTGATATACAGACTAAGGCTTGATGCTCTCAAAACGAAATGAAGTCGAAATGTGTCATGTAGTTGTGGTGATCAGATTACGCCAGAACATGTTATGTTTTATTGTGATAAGTTGAATGAAGCCTTATTTGCCAGCTTGGTTGTCTAACACTGACTCTGCTAGTTTATCCCACACAGACATTTTGTTTGATAATCTTAAAATACTAGACATTGTGAAAACTTGAGTAAGAGTCCAGTTGGTCGGTTTTTATAAACGATTTTTGATGTTCCTGTTAAAGTTAAATTTGATTCTGTTTGAATTTTTAACATGATATAATTCCTTTTTTAAACATCACAACTATTTAGGCCTACAGATTCTTAACTGTTATACAGTACCTATGCACACACACATGCATATACACACACATAATCGTATAAACACGCACACACAATCACACACAGGCATACACACATGCGCGTGCGTGCACACACACACACACACACAAATGCAGGCACCAAGCACACACACACTCTATACACAAATATGTACACAGATCTACATGCATGTATGTTCTCTCTCTCTCCTCTCTCTCTCTCTCTCTCTCTCCTCTCTCTCTCTCTCTCTCACACACACACACTTGTCTAATTGTCTAATATCACTAATGTGAAAAGACATTAAATTAAAGAAGAAGAACACACACACACACACACACACACACACACAAACCTGTTGAAAAGGAGAGGAATATATATTCATAAAAAAATATGCCACTGCTCAAGAAGTTTTATACGACTCTCAGTAATTCATAACATCAGTTGCTGAGGCTACATATTCTTCCCCATTAAGACTTCTAATATGTGTATCTATATCAACCAAACAAAACAAAACAAAACACACACTATTGTCTTGCTCTGTCCATTGAAATCTCCACTGGCCTATCAGTGCTCTAGGCTATTATATAAAACATTGTAGATTTTTCAGCTTACGTCATGTTTTGCTACAATGACGTTTAGATGAAAAATGACGTTAAGCGTGACAAAGAAGACTGAATCCTCACCACAACGCTGGCTGGCAACCTCAAATAGGCACCATTGTTCACTAGGCCTAACAGAACCATGCAGTTTTTAACAAATATGTTTACCAGAAACAATCCAGATAACCATACATCCCACAGAGAAGACAGACCATGCGTCTTCGAAACCATTCTCTCCGACCATATCCAAAACCAGATCCTGGAGAAGAGAAAGCGCTACGATCAAGCCTTACTGCGAGCACGGTCCATTCTTCAGCAAACCACGCAACTGAAAGAAAGCGTCAGGGCTTTGAGGAGCGATTTCACCGACCTAGACACTCACCTTCAGCGCGTGTCCAGCCTCTATACCAGAGTCAAGAGAGAGATGGAGCAAAACCTGCCCTACGGGGAGTACCCCGGGTATCTGGGAAGGCTTCTGGCACTTCTTCTGGCCGAACACGACTGGAAGGTGGACGGTTCCAGACTTCGGCTCTATTCTCCCTGTGACTGGATCAAACTGCTGAATGTGCCCAAGCCCGTCAGGACCAGGCCTCGCTATAAACGACGGTTGTTGAAGACGTATTTACATGCTTGAGGCTTTGTTGAAAGGGGGTAGTTTTAGAATTTTGAAGATGTTTGATACATGTTTGAGGAATTAATGAAAGGGGTTTTTTTGAAAAAAATGTTAAAATTTTTTTTTAAATAGAATTTTGAAGACATTTTTACATGTTTGAGGATTTATTGAAAGGGGATTAAAAAAATAATGAAGATGCTTTTACATGTTTGAGGATTTATTGAAAGTGGATATTTTACAATGTTAAAGATTTTTGTCTTTTACATGTTTGATAATTTATTAAAGACTTTGAAGATGGTTTAACATGTTTGAGGGTATTGACAGGGTACATTTTACCAATGTGAGGACACTTTTTAAAATTTATTTATTTATTTATTTTACATATTTGAGGACATTGAAAGGGGATATTCAAAGATTTGGAAGTTTGTACTTGGTTGAGGATTGTTGAAAGAGTACATCTTAGGATTTTAAAGATGCTCCTGACATATACTTCGACAAAACGTTTTTAGCAAAGAACATGGTATACGTTAGTATCCAGGTCAAAAAAGAAAAGACTTTGATATGGAAAAGCCGTACAAGGGAAGGGGAAAACCACTTCAATGGTCACAGAAGGAAACGAACTTTTTGCTCTTTTCAAAGCATGTTGTAACAGTCCTGAGCAACATAAAAGATATATGTTTCTTGTTCAGATGTTAGGCTTTTGTCCAACATGTTAAATAAGCCGTGTGCTCATAGCTTTCAAAGCAAGAACAAAGACCTTAGCAAAGTTAACAGGATCTGTTGCTTCAAAATATCTTTGCACATCGATATATTCACAACACAAAAAGATGTGCAACCACAAAGGGAAGTGGATGTAAGCTGAACATAGTGAGGCAGGTTTTTTATATATTTTTTTAATGAATTAATAATTTCAGCGTTGAACATTTAGCGCGGAGATTTTACATAAAACGTCTTTACATTTCCCTTGCTGTTACTGTCTGGTTATTTTTGTTGACCTGTTTGTTGGGCCTTTTGCTCCGAGAGAAGTGTGGATAGTTTTAAAATGAGAGAGAGAGAGAGAGAGAGAGAGAGAGAGAGAGAGAGAGAGAGAGACACACACACACACACACACCACACACACACACACACACACACACACACACACACACACACACAGAGCTGAGATAGACATTTACAGTGATTAAATTTTGAAAAAAACACACACCATATTCGTCGTAATTTGAACAGGCGCGCTTCGCCAAACTTTTAAAAACAACAAAAAAACCCCACAACAAAACGATCCCTCCTTTCCCCCCCCTCCCCCCAAAAACCAACAACAACCCCAACAACAACCAAAAATCCCACAACAACAACAACTACACGCACACACACACACACACACACACACACGAGAAAAAATAGGGGAGAAAAAAAGTCGAACAAGACAGAGATTTTGGTTTTGATTGTATTAGAGTCCTAGCGAAGTTATTCGATTTAGGGACTGTCGACCAACGACCACACGCAGTCGGATTGAAAGCGATATCCCTCCTAAGCTGAAGCCGTTGTTCTCCTTCGTTTTTCTTCGGCCAGCATAACTTATGTGAATGTTTAATTCAGTTTTTGTTTGATTTTAAAAAAAATGTAATAGAGTAAATAGTTGTGAAATACCTAGCATCTGTATGGTATTATTGTGATTTAAATAGTGTCATTTAGGCAAGACTGGGGACTGGAGAATTCGATATTGATTAGTTGTCATTAAAGGTAAAGGTAAAGGAGTCCCATAACCTATAAGGTCATAGGGGAGCGAGGCGTCAGAGACCTCACTTCTCTAGGGCCAGCATATTGAGGGCGGCGCCCATCTCCTCTCCCTCGCTGCTTTACCTTCCCTGACCCTAAAGAGGGCAGGTACCCATTTACAGCTGGGTGAACTGGGGGAACTGTACTGAAGCCAAGGCGCGCAAACGGTCACCCATCCAAGTGGTAACCACGCTCGACGCTGCTTAACTTGGCTGGGGGAAAGCGAGTGCTCCGACCACTGAGCTATCCCGTCCCCAATTAGCGTTCTCAAATTAACTCCCCTGATGGATCGAACCGTTATGATTTTAGTAACCGCAAAGAATGCAACAGTGATCTTAATAAAGGGAAAGAAGTTTGAAGCATTGCACATGCGTGCAAATTAACTCCCATGATGTCGCGAGCCTCTGTGATTTATAGTCGTGCCAAAGAGGGCAAGAGTTTTCTTTAACAAGGGAGAGAATTCAAAGACGTGGAGCATTTGTGTGAAGAATGTCAAAGGGTTAAAAATTAAATTAAAGACTACTGGGAAGATTTTCTCTCCACTTTTCCTTCCCTTGAATCTTTGCACTATCAGATCTGACCAGCATAGCTGAAAGATTATTGTCACTAACAAAAAAACAAACAAAACGGTACTGCAGAGGAGGGGAGTCCAAGTTTTTGGTGGCACAAATATTTTTATCACAGCTTTGTTTTGACCACATCAAAGTAAAACAAAATCAAATAAAAACTGGTGTGCGCACACCCATGCACACACACACACACACACACACACACTCACACACACACACACACACACACACACACACACATTTCCACTACATTTTCCATATCTCTTGTCTAATATCACTAAGAGTGAACAGACGTTAAATTGAAGACAACAACAACAACAACAACGACAACAACAACAACAACAACACCCCCCCCCCCCCCACACACACACACACACATGAATCAAGAATTGAGATATAATTTAATCATCTGACCCCTTGTGGGGTTAGATGATAAAAAGTGACAATCTAAGAAAGTATCAACACATTGGAATTCATCTTGAATGATTATTTCCATAAACAAATTCAGTGATAAGTAAATCACATAAAATTAGTGTGTAGCTTTCCCAAGTCTGATGGATGTCCTCAACTTTAAAGACACTGGTCTTCCTTTTTTAAATTTAAAAAAGAACTTTGTTTTGGGACACACTGGTCTTCCTACTTAAATTGCAAAAGTTGAAAACTGACATTTTTCTAAGAAACTGTTTTGGAACCAACTGATTTTGAAGATTTTGGACATTCCATTATGAAAAGCAACTTGTCCCCAATTAAACCCATATCACAATTGCAATAAAAATGTACATATCATGGAATTGTGATATATCAACCAGTTTCAATCAGTCATTTGAGGTTGCTGCATAAAATCTGATTAAATGATAAACCATACATATCTGATAATGTCCCAAAGTAACATTTTCTATCATATATTTTTAAATCCCTAGAAAACAAACATTTATTACTACTTACAGAGTATTCAGCCAGATTTGAATATAGTTAGAAAAATTTTTATTTTTATTTTTTCATATTATTTTTTGTACTTTTTGCTTGACTTTTTGATACAGAATCCTTGTTTACAGAAAAAAAAGTGGGAATCCCAAACACAATCAAATCCATTTTCAATCAGAATTCTTGTGATACAGTTTAACCAAGGCAATAAAGACCTGTTGTTAGTTTAACTCATAAAAAAAACATCACAGAAGCTACTGGCATTAAGGATGGCACACTATCAGCCCAAACTCTAATCATTCTTGCTTTCACTGAAACAAATTGGATAGATACCTTTTCTCACAAATAATTTGAGTCATGATTCTTTTATTCAGATAAAACAAATGCTTAAAGAATAGTTGTGATTTCTCTACAATATATACATCGTCACAATCCCAAATTTCACAAACACACAAAAAGACTGGTGTCACCACAGAATCATAAAAAGTTGAAGCAAGTTTTGAGAAACAATTTTTTCCCTAGCTGTTCTGCAGTAATGGAAATGCTGCTTTCAATCTTTGCTGGCAAATGGATTTCCTGTATTAAAAAAAAAAAGTACTTATTTTACAAAATCTAATTCCCAAATACTTAAATAAATTCACAACTTCATTTTAAATACAAATAATATCACGAGGATTTATCCCACCAGAAATGAGCTTTTATTTTACTTTAATTAAAACAAGTTTTATTTCGAGGATAATGGACTAGACACTCATGTTTCCTTTTTTAAATATTTTTATAACATTCAGTCCCCCATGTGCAGCATTTTTGCACAATCGTAATTAACGAAGGTGGTTTAAGTTTCATGAATAGGAAAAATCGATAACTGTCGATCACATATTATTTTATAGGCCTATGCAGTCGGTCTCCTACCTAAGCTTGACCAAAGAGTTAACGCGAGTTCTCCATAAAGTGATAAGCCATATTGTGCCTGACATCGGTCAGATTCTTATCATCAGAAAAATAAAACATAAGTCATGTAATAACACTCCAGATATTGTGAAGCGCAAAAGCTATTTCAGGTTTAATGTGTTCGAGTAAATATTCTAAAACGAACAAATGATTGTCAACGAACGTGTTCGATACTGGATCCCGATGAGAAAGTAAATAGCCTAGTAGTCCTAAGAGGCATGTGTCTGTGACCAATGTGACCGAACGAGAAAAAGATTGCCAGAGAAAGACGTAGTGCAAGATATCGCGGTTACAGAATTACAACAACGACTATTATTTAATGCAAAATCATGTAGAGCGTGTGTCAGTACAGCTGGGACTCCGACTAAAAATAAAGATATATATTCTTAATTTTCGCGGCAACACTCGGTAGCCCGGTTAGCTCAGTCGGTAGAGCATCAGACTTTTAATCTGAGGGTCAGGGGTTCGAGTCCCCTATTGGGCGCTGCCAATTTTTTTTTTCTTTTTGCCTCCATGATGTAAAATGCCTATAATAATTAAACTAATTTTTGTTGCAAATATTTCCAAAACATTTTTTTAATTAAAAAAAAAATCCAGCAGATGTCTTTTGTAATAGATCTCGCCTGTCAGCCACTTGCACTGTCTGTTTTCCGATCAGTTGCCCGATTGCTTGTAACATTGTTCATAGACAGACAGACAGACAAACAGACAGACAGACAGACACCCTTCTGAAAACAACTTTTAACACCCACAAACGTCCAATCCAATCCAATTACACAGTGTGAGGAGATCAGTATTTCACTTTTATGAGTATCTTCATGCAGCCCTGTGTGTGTGTGTCTTCTTATCTTATTCTTTTATATCGAGGATAATGGAATAAGCATTTATGTGCTTTTTTTTTTAAACATCCAGTCCCCGTGTGTATGCAGTTTGTAAATTCTGTCATCTGTTCCCACCGGCACACAATGGCCTACTCTTACGAAAAGCAGAACAGGATTTAACCTGTGCGCCAGATGTTCTGCGTGCGTTCGCCCACGGGGCCTCGGTTTATAGTCTCATCCGAAGGACTTTTGGGGAGAGTGATGTCTGCACTGATGTTAACTCCAGAGGAAAATATCCCCTTGAACGGGAATCGAACCCGGGACGTCAGAATGCGAGCGCAATGTTCTGACCACTAGGCTATCCCGTCCCCCATCCCGTGTGTCAAAGTCAAAGTCAAAGTTTTATTTTCAGATGGTACATTGAATAAGCAGTGCATTTGCTTTTTTTTCATCAAGCCATCTATGTAAAGAAATCGGGGAGTTCTTCCGGACTTCAGTTGGAGTTCGACAAGGCTGCCCGCTATCCCCCGTTCTTTTCAACGTGTTCCTGGAGAACATCATGCAGGAGGCCCTCCTTGACTTCAAGACCACAATCACAATAGGAGGAAGGCCAGTCTGCAATCTTCGATTCGCAGACGATATTGATCTCATGGGCCGCAGTGAAGAAGAACTCCAGGATCTCACCACCAGACTGGAAACATCAGCCAATGCCCACGGTATGGAGATCAGCACGGAAAAGAGCAAGATCCTAGTGAACAGTACTATACTAACCACTCCCACCAGCATCAAGATGAGTGGCGAGACACTAGAGGAGGTAGAAACTTTCAAGTACCTTGGAGCAGTCATCACCAAAGAAGGTACGAGCACACAAGAGGTGAAGATCAGACTTGCTGTGGCACTCTCCTCCATGACTAAGCTGGCGAAAGTGTGGAGAAACCATAACATCAGAACCCACACTAAGGTCAGACTCTACAAGGCACTCGTCACATCCATTGCCTTGTACAGCTGTGAAGCATGGACACTTACTGCCGATCTAGAACGTCGAATTCAAGCCTTTGAGATGAAGTGCCTCAGGCGGATCCTGAACATCACCTACAGAGACCGTAAAACCAATGACTACGTCTGGCAGCAGATCGAGGCACTGGCTGGCAAACAAGAACCATTGCTAGATACAGTCAAACGGAGGAAACTGAAATGGTTTGGCCACACAACAAGGCATAACAGCCTGTCAAAGACAGTCCTGCAGGGAATGGTGGAAGGAGCAAGGAGGCAGGGACGACCACGCAAAAGCTGGATATCCAACATCAAGGAGTGGACCGGCCTCACTGTACCAAACCTCCTGAAAGCAGCCCAGGACAGAACCATTTGGCGGTCCACTTGCAGCGTCCGTGCGGGTACCCCAACGGTCGTCCCGACCAAGGGATGAGTGAAGTGAAGAAGTGAATCTATGGTAAACTATACAAATCAAACACGAAAAGACAACATGCATATAATAATAATAATAATAATGTATGGAATTTATATAGCGCTGAATCTTGTAAAGCAACAAATCAAAGCGCTCATATATGAAATTAAAAACAAAACAAAACCCCAGAAAAATATTAAACCATACAATTCAAATAATTCAAAAATCTTGAAAAAATATCCGTCATAATACAAACAAACAAGCAACAAAGAAAAACCAAACCAAAACAAAGAAGACAAAAAAACAACAACAAAAAACCCCACACCAACTGCTTTCCCTTCCCCCCCCCCCCCCCCGCGTGTGTGTGTGTGTGTGTGTGTGTGCGTGCGTGCGTGCGTGCGTGCGTGCGTGCGTGCGTGCGCGTGCGTGCGTGCGTGCGTGCGTGCGCGTGCGTGCGTGCGTGCGTGCGTGCGTGCGTGCGTGTGTGTGTGTGTGTGTGTGTGTGTGTGTGTGTGTGTGTTCTATTTAACGTCTGTTCACTATAAGCGATATTAGGGAGAGAGAGATCTATAGCAAAAACAATAGAAGACAGAGGGAAAGAGAGTCATGTAACAGATTGGAATTCAAACATCAATGTAACGCCTAAATATGCAAATAGGGAAAACAATATAAAAAAACTTTAAAGAAACGCGAAAACTGGGTATGTACACGAGGTTTTGAAATAGCAAAAAGAATGGTGTGTGTGTGTGTGTGTGTGTGGGCGCGTGAGTGCGCGCGTGCGTGCGCACGCTTGTGCGTGTGTTTATTTATTTATTTTATACAAATGATTTATTATTTTATTTCGAGGATAATGGAATAAGCATTCATGTGCTTTAATTTAAATTAAAAAAAAAAATCCGTGTGTATGCAGTTTTGTAAATCTGTCATCCGTTCCCACCAGCACACATTGACCTACTCTTTCGAAAAGCGGAAGAGGTTTTAACATGTGCGCAAGGTGTTCTGCGTGTGTCCGCACACAGGACCTCGGTTTATTCGAAAGACTTTTAGGGGGAGTGGAGTTGGCACTGATGCTAACACCAGAGAAAAAAAATCTATTTAAAGAGATTCCAACCCGGGTCAGTAGATCACGAGCGCAACGCGCATCACTCTAACCACTAGGCTGTCCCATCCCCTATTAGTAATGCTGTGCAGACATACACACACACACACACACACACACACACACACACACACATATATAATCGAGATCCCACTTTCCTTTTTGGGTGAGACTATAAAGCAAGATCCGGTGTGTGAAAGCAAGCAGAACATCTTGTCCGCATGTGAAAACCTGTTGTCCCTTTCGGAAGAGTAGGCCATCATGCCCCGGCGGGAACAGATGACAAACTTGACAAAACTGCATACACACGGGGACTAGATGTAAAAAAGAGCATAGGAGTACTTATTTCATTATCACTGAAATAAAAGAATAATTAATGAAATAAAAGAGGAAATGAAAAGAATGAAATAAAACACCAAGATTAGTTCAACACCAGTTGTTTTGTTCTCCCTCTCCCCCCGAAAAAAATGTTTACAAATAAATGAAGTGGCATTGAACATACACTACTACTACTACTACTACTACTACTACTACTCATCTCATCTCATCTCATCTCATCTCGGCTCAGCTCATCTGCTTCCATAACCCCCTCCAGGGTCGTAGGGGCACTGCAGTGACGAACGTTGCACCAGTTGGCTCCATTTGCGGCGGTTGTGGGCAAGTGCCTGGGTTGTGGAGAAGCTCTTCCCGGTCCATTCTGTGATGTTGTCTGCCCATTTCTTCTTGTGCCTGCCTCGCCTTCTCTCCCCCTGCACTGTTCCTTGCAGTATGGTCTTGGAGAGCCAATCTGATCTTGTCACATGTCCATACCATCTGAGCTTCCATTTTCTTGACTGTGGTCAGCAGGTCTTCATACTGTTTTACTTGTTGGGTGATGGTTTGCCGGACTTCTTCGTTGATAATGTGGTCCGTGTATGAAATGCCAAGGAGTCTTCTGAGGCATCTCATCTCCAAAGCGTGGATCCTTCTTTGTAGATCTGCATTTAATGTCCAGGATTCGCATGCACACAGGTATGTGGAGATGACCAATGCATGCGGTAGCTTGACCTTGGTCCTGAGAGAGATGTTTCAACCTTTCCAGATGGTCTTGAGCTTCGCCACTGCTGCTACTGTTTGTGTAACTCACGCGAAGATTTCGGTCTTTGAACCTTTTTCACTAATAATGGCTTCAAGGTACGTGAAGTGATCTACAACCTCAAGTTCTTTTCCACTGACTGTTATCTTGGTAGTGATTGGCTGGGCACTGTTTGTCATGAGTTTTGTCTTCTCAGCACTGATCTCCATGCCGTATCTGGAGGATGTTTCGTCCAGGTGGTACACTGGGTTGGCTAGTTCCTGTTCATTTCCTGCAAGTCCATCGATGTCATCGGCAAACCTGAGGTTGGTGATTGTCCACCCTCCAATACTGACTGTGCCAGTGTGATCTTCTGAGGCATCAGTCATTATGCGCTCAAGGAAGACATTGAACAGTGTCGGCGATAAGAGACAGACTTGACTGCCTCCCACTGAGGTATGGAACCATTCTCCAACCGTGCCTTGGACAAGCACTGCACTGGTGGCTTTTGCGTTTAGCTCTTTGATGGTACTACTTCTAGAGGAAAAGTCCAAGGGAGGTAATCACTTTTGTGTTGATTGATTTAGCAATACAGAGTTTTTTCCTCTTCCTCTGCTTCCAGACCAATTCGACTTGTATTATATTTGTGTTAAGTCAAGTCAAACACTTTAATCATCCCATGAAGGGCAGTTACAATACTGACAGGCACATTGATACGTATCATTATGTCAAAGACACAAAAAGCCACATTTCATATTGGTATAAACATTCTGAAATAGCTTCAACTACAAATATCACAATCCCCCCCCCCCTTCCACACATACATACACACACACACGCGCGCGCGCGCGCGCGCGCACGCACACGCACGCACACACACACACACACACACACACACACACACACACACACACACACACCGATGGATTTCCCATGGAGTGTGTGTGTGTGTGTGTTGTGTGTGTGTGTGTGTGTGTGTGTGTGTGTGTGAAATAAAGGTCGGGATTTTTTACGATCTTCCAGGTCACCTTCAAGTGCAGACCTGCCAGTGCCTTAACTCCCTTCGTATATATACATATTCAAGAGCTCAAATATGTACGTTAGATAATAATAATAATAATAATAATAATAATAATAATAATAATAATGTATGGAATTTATATAGCGCTGAATCTTGTAAAGCAACAAATCAAAGATTCCATAGTTTATGTCAGCGTTGGGTGAGTTATGGAAACACGAATGTACACAGCATACATCCCCGAATTCGGAATGCGGATACCTTCATGGTGGGCGAAAACGGTGGCATACCCAAAATCTCCCCATTGGTGAACTTCGGAGCTCTAGCCGAGGAACGAAAAAACCCCCAAAAACCCAAACCAACGCCAAAGCAAAATGAACACCCCCCTCCCCATGAAAGCCTTAAATTATATGAAGGGATTCTATCAATCTGACGTCAAAGCAATAATCAGGGAAGCGCTATCTTTGCAAACAAATGGTCTGTCACAATCTGCAGAGAAAGCGAACATAATCCTGTTTTAACTCAGACGGTAATACACAGAATTTTTCAATTTTCAAAATTGATTGTTTGGTGAGCTGATTGAGTTTATAAGGAAATGATCAATTTTTTGAGAGAGACAATGACTTAAAAAAAAATGTCGAGGATAATGAAGAGAGAGAGAGAGAGAGAGAGAGAGAGAGAGAGAGAGAGTATTTGAATCATGTAGAATGTAGTATGTATTTGATTTATCACGAAGGTTTGAATCATTTAGAATGCAGTATAAATTTACTTTATTTGGAATGTTTGAACCATTTGGAATGCAGTACACATTTGGTTTAGTTAAAAGAAATAATAGGGAGTTTATATGACAACGGAACTGACCTGTAGTGTTCATTTTGGTCACATTTCAACAAAGGCAAGAAAGTCGACAAACTTTTGAAAGATAAGACGTAGAATACCATGGGATATGGATCCAGAGTCTCATTCGCTTGTTATTAGTTCTCATAAGATCAAAACTCTCGTACACTCAAGAGGTCTTCTTTAGTGCACCAAACTATCTGTTGAGAAAATTGCCAAGTGTTGATTGCAAAGAGATCAAAATTATTGCTTTGGGTGTGCCAGTATTCACTTCAAATCCGGAACTGATAAAGTAGTTGGAATACTCTCCCTTGATAACTACCGAGAATTGACCACAGCAAAGTTTGTTTTAAGAACAACGGTAACAGGTAATTTGGTAGGGGGAAGGGGAGGGGGGAGCTTAAAATAAGATCTGACGCGATTTCCAAGAAGGAGCAAATTCAATTTTCCCCCCAAGTATCTGTTGTAACATACACCTCCGATTTGATAACTCAATCTGGCGTTGATATTAATGAGTTGTTTAAAACCCCGCCATGTACACACATTCCATAACGTGAAATGTTAAAAGCTACATTTAATACAGAGTATGCTAATATGAAAAAAAAGACGAAAACATCAACATATTGGTTGATACGACAAAAACACATATTACTGAAAAGAATCATGAATATCTTGGGTTTTTGTGTGCTTTTGTTTGTTTGTTTTACTTAATGATGGATCAGTTCTTGACAACAACAATGTTGGTGCAGCTTGTACAATTCCTGCCCTCTTGATCTTCTGGGAGGCATTTCCCTGCTTTGTCTTGGACGGTAGTGGTTCTCCCTTGTTTTGAGCTGGTCAGGTCTTTCACTAGCTGGCAGTCGGCCCTGGTGTTAATAACTCCAGGGGGAAGTCACCTTGAGCAGGCGCCTCAGTGGCAGCTCGACCCTGGGCTGTCAGGTCATGAGCTCAACGCTCGAACCACTAGGCTATACCCTCCCTCTCCCCACCCCCCAAGAAAACCCAAACCAAAAATAAACCGACCCCACAACCACCCCCCTCCCCAAAAGCACAAAAACAACAACACAAAACCCCCTACCCCCCCCCAAAACAAAAAACAAAAACAAAAAACCCCAACAACAAACAAAAACTACCATTTAAAACACTTGTAATGCGACATTGTTTCGTTTTAGAAAACCAGACCAATTTCTTTACTCGGAAAGGAAGCAAAAAACATACTGATAACGCGGCCACAAATGAAAAATAGGAGAACTATTAAAGTTGTAAAATTTTAAAGGGAAAACAACCGGAAAATATGATCAAACTCTTCAATGAAAAATAATAGAATCACCTGGAATACATCATATCAGGAAAGCTTGAACTGCTATATCCACAGGGAGAAAAAACACAACAACCTAAAGAGAGATTATAATTATGGGAAAATCTAACTCTTAATCAGAGAACCAGTTTGCTGTTCATGGTGGGAAAAGAAACGAGGTTGATTAAGAATTGATTAATTATTAACTTGTCTTAAAAAAAAAGAGAAATATCAAAGGTAAAGGTGACCCATAACCTATGTGGTCGTAGGGGAGCGAGGCATCAGAGACCTCATTTCTCTAGAGGCCAGCATATTACTGGCGGCGCCCATCTCCTCTCCCATGCTACTTTACCTCCCCTGACTCTGAAGAGGGCAGGTACCCATTTACAGCTGGATGAACTGGGGGACTGTACCGAAGCCAAGGCGCACGAACGGTCACCTATCTGCTTGGTAACCACGCTCAATGCTGCTGACAAAAAACTTGGGGACAGGGAATATTTGGGCGTTTGCAAGTCCAGCATGAGGAAGAAAGAGAACGTATTTGCATATGGGAAACACAGATCTGTCTCAGTCAGGAGGCTGAAAACTTTGTATGGGGAAAAACAACAACACTGTGGCCTTGATGGAAAATGAAAGTAGTTGATTCCAACGCGTTAATTAAACAGGCATTGTTGTTAGCCTGCCACGTTCAGTAAATGAGACAAGCTTGTAAAACATTTTTTAAAAAACGTTGGTGCATGTATGTCCAACCTCCCCCAAAGAAGGGACAGTCTGACGTCATCGGCAAAATCCACCTGTGTTTTTAATAGGAAAGCTGAAACTTTGCAGCATATCCCCGATCCGGTTTCACAGCGGGTTTTCAATTATTGTGCAGTCAGTCAGTCAGTCAGTCAGTCACATAGCCGTCTGAATAAACATGGGGTTTCTTGGCGGATGTGGTGCGCGCTTGGTAACAGTTTCTGTGCTGGCTGTGACAACTCATTAGTGGAAAAAAGAATATTAGTTGAGTATTGTGTCTGTCTGTCTGTCTGTCTGTTTGTCTGTCTGTCTGCCTGTCTGCTTGTCTCCTGCTCCTCCCCTCCACCCCCCCCCCCTCTCTCTCTCTCTTGTCCCTCTCTACCCAACTCTTGTCTTCTCCTCTCTCCCCCCTTCTCCCTGTGACCTCCCCCTCCCTCTCTCTCTCTCTAAAAAAATCTCTCAATTTTGTCTTCCTCCCCTCCCCTCCTCTCTCCCTTCCCCATGGCCCTTTCCGTCTCTCTCTCCTCTCTCTCTCTCTCTCTCTTTCTCTCTCTCTCTTTCTCTCTCTATCTCTATCTCTATCTCTCTCTCCCTCTCTCTCTTTTCCCCTCCCTATCTCCCCCCCCCCCAATCTCTCCTTCCCCTCTACCCACCTCTTCTGTTAATCTCTCTACCCTTTGCTTGCTCTCTACCCCCCCCCTTCCCTTCCTTATCTCTCCTTCTGTCTCTCTCTTGTACACCCATCTATCTACAGGCACCACACCCACTTAAATACATAGCCACTAAGAACGAGGGACGAACAGACCAGGAAGAGGGAAAGCCAATCACCAAAACAACTGACTGAGCAGACAGACCAATGGGTTTGGACTAGGAAGGAGAACTTCCAGTGCATTAGTTTAAAGATCGTGACAGCCAGATTCATTGGGAGAGAGAGAGAGAGAGAGAGAGAGTATTTGATTATGACAGTATTTTATTGTGAGAAGCTTTTTAAGCCCATTCACAAGGGAACAGTGGGGCGGGGAATGGGCACAAAACACACACACACACGCACACACACACACACACACACACAAAGCATGATTAATTACCACAGCTCAAATGATCTCCACGGCATGGGTTCCGCGTCATGGTTGATAAGAGTTATTCTCTGATTCAGAGAAACTATTGTGTAACACTTTGGCTGATTGCAAATGGGGGAAAGTAGGGGGCCATACACACAAATACACACACAGAGAGAGAGAGAGAGAGAGAGAGAGAGAGAGAGAGAGGAGTTCCAGAATGGCCACATTGATTGTCTTGTCATCTGGATAGTAGGGGAGAACAACCTGTTTCGTCATTTGCACTCAAATAAGGCTTCCCACTTCAAAAATGTTCCCTAGGTAATTTCTGTATCCTTTGCTGTTGGTGGGATTACATTTTCTTGGTTTTTTTGTTGTTTTTGGTTTTTGTTGTTGTTAAGTTTTAGGTTGTTTTTTAAAAATTGTATTGGTCTCTCTGTCTGTCTGTCTGTCTGTCTGTCTCATCTACCGTAGTTAACTCACCCGTGTACCTGCCTCTGCCTCTCCCACAGGCCCTAAGATGCCATGTCCTCTTACTCATAACTTGTGCTGTCGTGGTCTCCTGGTGTCACAGTTGGTTTTACGCAGGTGGTAAATTGTCAAAAGTAACTTGCATCAATGAGTTATATGAGGTCCTGCTGAATGGGTGGTAAAAGATTTAGCAGAAATAAAGTTTGTCCTTTGTTTCTTGCCCAGCTATAAATTAAAGTAATCACAGTTTACAATGTACCAGTGTTTGTTGCAGCTGTTTAAACCACGATATGGAATCCGTGTCATGATGATAATTTTGGGCAGTTGTGTATTGTTTTTACTTATTGGTTAAATATGAGTTCGTGCCCAGTCCTCTTCCCACTGTCCCCTTGTGAATGGGCTAGTAAGCTTACCACAGTAAACTATTGTCTTTGTCATTGTGTATGTATGTATGTATGTATGTATGTATGTATGTATGTATGTATGTATGTATGTATGTATGTTGTGTGTGTGGTGTGTGTGTGTGTGTGCGTTTTTGTTTTGTTTTGTTTCGTTTTGGGGTGTTAAAGTGCACGCAAGTGCTTCGAGCTATTTCTTTTCTACCTGATAACAGAATAAAAGAATAAAAGTATGACGATTTTTGGTATATTTACTCATGATGATGATGATGTTGATGATGTTGATGATGGTGATGATGATGATGATGATTATAAATCGAGAAAAATCATCTTCAAATGAAATGATTATTCTTACTATTATTAATCGGGAAAAATCATCTTCAAATGAAGTTGTCGACCCTTATTTAGCTGGCACAAGTTCAGAATGGACAAGGGCGGATCCAGTCCAGCTGTCTGTGCCTGACAGTCCCCTTCTTCTCTCGCTCTCCCTTAACGTTACAACCTGTTCCGCTTTTCGGAAGAGTAGGCCATTGTGCGCAAAATTTACAAAACCGCATGCACACGGGGACTGGATGTAAAAAAATTCCATTATCCTCGAAATAAATGACTAAGTAACTAACTCAGTAAGAAGTCATTGGAATACTGTGCTGACTTTTTCAGGCTGGGTCAAGCTAGCGGAGCCCATCTCCTTCCACGTTTAGGATGCATGCTGGGCATATTTGTGCTTCTGTAATCCACTGATCAGAGGGGAGGGGGGGGGGGGAGGAGGGGGGTGATAGCTCAGTGGTCAGAGCATTCGTTTTCCCCAGCTAATGTTAAGCATTGAGCGTGGTTACCACTTGGATGGGTGACTGTTTGCGCGCCTTGGCTTCAGCACAGTTCCCCATTTCATCCAGCTGTCAATGGGTACCTGCCCTTTTTGGGGTCAGGGAAGGTAAAGCAGCGAGGGAGAGGAGATGGGCGCCGCCCTCAATATGCTGGCCCCTTAGAGAAGCTGAGGTCTCTGACACCTCGCTCCCTAACAATAGCATAGGCTATGGGACACCCCCTACCTAACCCACTGATTAAACTCTGGTATATATTTGACGGGATCTTTAAATTACATCTCTTATCTTCTGCATGTGTACACAGCACACACGAAGGACACCAGTGCACTATTAAGTCCATTTTGTCCGTTGACATGAGAGATGGAAAAACCATCCACCCTTGGCCGACACTTCAATTCACTCCCTTCATTACCTCACAAACAGAGAAATTCATGTGGTGGTGACAAGCCGTACATAAAAAAGGGAATAGAAAAAAACAACAACATTTATCACAGAAGAATAACACAGCACAGTCCACATCCATCACTTCGCACACATCACAAGATAATGCTTATACCAATAACTTAATGCACCAAAATCGTTACCGGGATTCGAACCCACGACTTTATGGACCCACAGGGTATCGAATGGTATCCATTTAGCAAACGTATTTGTCATTCCTACAGCATTCTATTAGCCCCTGGCACTGCTAGTTCTTGTTTCGATGTCGAACCCTCAGACAGGAACTACTGCTGTCTGTCAAATGATATGAATGATGCGTTGCGCTGCCCGTAAGCGCCTGACAAGTCAGGCCCAGCACATCCAAATTCGGCGTGGGAGGGAATTATCTTTTAAGTCTTTCTGGAAAAAAAGGCAGGAGAATGGACCAAGAAGGCAGAAACTAGACAAGAAGGAGGTGACGAGAAGAAAAGGAACAAGGGAGAAAGAAAAGAGATGGATAAAAAGAGGGAAATTCCTAGCACAGAATTTCCAGAAGGTGGGGATACTAATTATACTGACAGGCCCCCGGCATCCCTGTGGGGGAGTTCTTGTTTAACACTGAATTGTATTACTTTTTATTATTATTATTTTTTTTATTATATCAATCTCTTGTACACCATTTTCAGTCACAGCAGAATTCGCTGCATGAAATTCAGGCTACTCTCCCTTGGGAAAACACGTCGCCACAAGAAAATTACCACAAGTGCGTTGTATTGGGTTTAAAAAAAAACTCAACAACAACCATGTTTGTGTCAAATTTTATTTCCCCACGAGACTGACCTTTTTGAGCAGATTTTTTTTAAAACCAAGGACAACTATCCTGTAGCGATTTAAGAAAACAAACGGATTTACTTTATTTTCTATGTGTACTCAAATATGTGTTTGTTATGTTCTTGTTTTCGTCGTCAGACTGTGTGAACACCCCCCGTGGGGATGCCGGGGCCTGTCAGTATAAACAACATCCCACCTTCTGGAAATTCTGTGCTAGGAATTCCCTCTTTTCTGATCACTCTCTTTGCCTCTGCCTTGTTCCTTTTCTTCCTGTCATTTTTTCCTTCTTGTCTATTTTATGCCTTCTTGGTCCAATCTCTTGCTGCCCCCCCCCCCCCCCCCCCCGAAATTCCTACAAGATAACAATTCTCTCCCACGCCGGAGTCGAATGCGCTGGGCCTGACTTGTTAGGCACTTAACGGCAGCGCAAAGCATTAATTTATTGCTCATGTGACAGACAACAATAGTTGTTGTCTGAGCGTTCGACAAAGAAGAAGAAGAAGGAGGAAAAGAAGGAGAAGAAGAGGGAGAAGGAAGAGGAGAAGGAGGAGAAGACAAAGAAGGAGAAGAAGAAGGAGGAGGAGGAGGAGAAGGAGGAAGAAAAAGAAGAAGATTGTGTGAACACCTGCTCTGTTTGTTGTTTGGTTCTTCTTTTAAGCAGAAGGTTTGGGGACGGGATAGCTCAGTGGTCGGAGCACTCGCTTTCCCCCAGCCAAGTTAAGCAGCGTCGAGCGTGGTTACCAGTTGGATGGGTGACCGGTTGCGCGCCTTGGCTTCAGTACAGTTCCCCCCAGTTCACCCAGCTGTAAATGGGTACCTGCCCTCTTTAGGGTCAGGGAAGGTAAAGCAGCGAGGGAGAGGAGATGGGCGCCACCCTCAATATGCTGGCCCTAGAGAAGTAAGGTCTCTGACGCCTCGCTCCCCTACGACCTTATAGGTTATGGGACTCCTTTACCTTGTTTACCTTTACCATGGGTCCTGGAGTATACAGACACCTGCGGTTGTCAGTCAGATGTTGTCTGTGCACGATACTCCAGGGTTCGGTACCAGTCTTTCCATTTCATCAACAGGGCGCTCCAACTCTGGAGAGGGTCCAGCCGCCATAACCGCAGATAATTATGTATCCCA
The DNA here is from genome assembly GCA_028751875.1 of Rapana venosa. NCBI lineage: Eukaryota > Metazoa > Mollusca > Gastropoda > Neogastropoda > Muricidae > Rapana > Rapana venosa. Next base: position 5,966,436 of record CM054158.1, read on the forward strand.
CATCTACAACAACAAACAACCCCCCACAACCCAACTTAAGTGCCTTTGTGTAAGAGATAGGGTGTGTGTTTATCTATTTATTTTTATTTATTTATTTTATTTTTACTCTTTTATATCGAGGATAATGGAATAAGCATTTATGTACTTTTTTACATCTAGTCCCTCGTGTGTATGCGGTTTTGTAAATTTTGTCATCTGTTCCCACCGGCACACAATGGCCTACTCTTACGAAAAGCGGAACAGGATATAACGTGTGGGGAAGATGTTCTGCGCGCGTTCACACACGGGGCCTTGGTTTATAGTCTCATCCGAAGGACTTTTGGGGAGAGTGTATGTGAGAGCGAGCGAGCGAGCGAGCGAGCGAGCGAGCGAGAGAGAGGAGAGAGAGAGAGAGAGAGAGAGAGAGAGAGAGAGAGAGAGAGAGAGAGGAGAGAGAGAGAGAGAGAGAGAGATGTTGCCATATTTACTTCTATGCATATGACTAAATCTACCGTAATACTAGCATTGAATGGTATTGTTTGACGCTTTTGTTTTTAATCTGGGTTTATTTCTAACCGTTGGAAATGAAACGTGCGTCTTCTTTCTGTGAAAATGATTGTGGAAACTGGGACAAACATCCCCCCCCCCCCCACACCTCCCCTCCCAGAAAAGTGTAGTTATGGGAAATTAATATGATTGCGGGAAATGCAATCACAGGGAATATAATCAGTGAAAACATTACCTTAATGCTGAAATTATAAAAGAGCTGTTAACGGAAATAAAAATGATGAAGAAAAAGGATTGTGGGAATGAAGATGACAGGAAATGTGACCACGGTCAACGTACATTTTGGAAATGGGCTGATGGGAAACGTGATTACTCAAACCCTAATTCCAGGAAGCCCAATGACAGGAATTGTCATTATGGGAATAGCGATTCTGGGAAGCGTTCTTAATTACGGGAATTCTCTTTATAAGAATGATCACTGTACAATTGTTGACAGTGGGAATGCTGATTATTGCATAGGAATGCTGATTATTGCATAGGAATGCTGATTATGATTATTGAATAGGAATGCTGATTATTGTAATCTGGATTATGGGAACTGCGGTTTTGGGAATCAAGGTCAGGAGTACCATAGTTGCGGGAATCAGGAATTGTACAAGGCTACAGGATTGATGATTTGTTACGGCACTCAGGGGTGGTGGGAATCATTATTATCGACTCATGGTTGTGGGCATTGTGTGTGATTCTGGGTATCCTGACTGTGGGAATCACACATAATTATGGGAACGAATCGTTATTATGTCAAACAGCGTTATGGGATTGGTTCTAGATTATAGGAGTTCCTTTTATTATGGTGAAAAAGGATTATGGGAATCATGGTTATGATAAATCTTGTTATGAGATGTATTTTCATGTCAAACGTGATTATGGAACTCGTGATTCTCCGATACTTGATTCACCGATACTCTGTCTGTCTGTATGCCTGTCTGTCTCTGTCTCTGTCTCTGTCTCTGTCCCTCTTCTCTCTCTCTCTCTCTCTCTCTCTCTCTCGCGCGCGCGCGCGCGCGCGTGTGTGTGTGTGTGTGTGGTGTGTGTGTGTGTGTGTGTGTGTGTGT
>CM054158.1:5970536-5985536 GCA_028751875.1 Rapana venosa
AAACAGCCAAGAAACAAAAAAACTCAGGGCAGTGGAATGGGGAACCTTGGACCACAGAAATGTGTGACAACACGTCAGTAAAGGAGCCCACCCCTTCCTTCCTTCCTTCCCCTCAACGAGACCAGTTCCACAACTTCCCAAGCACGTGGCGTTTATCTCCGTGGAAATGATAACTTCAGGATAAACATGAGCCCTGTACTGCAGGACAAATCAGGGAGAGATGACATAATTGGGGACAAGTTCGCTTGTGGTATTAAGGAAGTGCTTGACACAATCAAGGCGATGGAAATGAACTTTTGAGTCATACCCCACAGAAACTGACTAGTCCAAGCAAAGGCATTTTAGTCGGAGAGGGAAGCTGTGGATTCAGAAATTAATAATTTGATTAAGAAAAATGTCATTGGCTTAGTCAGAGAGCGAGCCTGGTACAGGTTATCTCCCCAATATACAACCACAGAAAATATTATTTATTGTATGATTCTCAAGCTGAAATCCTAAAACAAAAATGAAGGGTATAAAAAGTTTAAGATGGAGACATTACATAATGCTCTCAGTCTTATAACGAAAGGCCATTTCTTTGCATCAGATTGATCTGCATGATGCAGATTATTCAGGTACCCTTTCTGAGTAACACACTAGTTTTTGATAGAAGGGCAAGTTACACTGTTTTCAAGCTACAGCAATGGGACCTTACCCCATTCTCAGAATTTTCACAAAACTGACAGAAAACCTATTCTGGCTCACCAGCATGAATCTGGACACTCTGTTACATCTTTCAAAGATGACAGTCTGATAGTGGGGGATTCAGAATAATGAAGTCATGGAATGTGTATTTGACACAGTCAGAACATTTGATAGTTTGGGATTCACAGCACATGATGAGAAGACTCAGTTAGAACCCACACAAGACATCACCCATTTAGAGTTTGTTATCAACTCTCAGGACGTGAGTGTTTGGTTTACTGAAGAAAGAGAACACGCTTACAGCCATCTAGTAGAGTAAAGAAAGGCTAACACTAGAGCAGTGGCCTCTGGGTTAGGTCTGGTGGCTGCAAGTCTGATTGGGGTTCCCCATGGGCCACTTCATTACCGTAGTCTGAAATGCAGTAAAATGCTACTCTTGAAAAGTGTGCTGGTAATTGCAACAGACTTATGACACTATCTGTAATTGCAACAGACTTACGAAACTATCTGTAATTGCAACATACTTCTGACACTATCAGTAATTGCAACAGACTTCTGACACTATCTGTAACTGCAACAGACTTCTGACACTATCAGTAATTGCAACAGACTTCTGACACTATCAGTAACTGCAACAGACTTCTGACACTATCAGTAATTGCAACAGACTTCTGACACTATCTGTATTTCTATATTTGCAACAGACTTCTGACACTGTCTGTATTTATGTATTTGCAACATACTTCTGACACTATCTGTAATTGCAACAGACTTACGAAACTATCTGTAATTGCAACAGACTTCTGACACTATCTGTAATTACAACAGACTTCTGACACTATCTGTAATTACAACAGACTTCTGACACTGTATTTCTGTATTTGCAACAGACTTCTGACACTATCTGTAATTGCAACAGACTTACGAAACTATCAGTAATTGCAACAGACTTACGAAACTATCAGTAATTGCAACAGACTTCTGACTCTATCTGTAATTACAACAGACTTCTGACTCTATCTGTAATTACAACAGACTTCTGACACTATCTGTAATTACAACAGACTTCTGACTCTATCAGTAATTACAACAGACTTCTGACACTCTCAAAGACGACCTAAAGGTAGGGGGTCACAAACTTGCATTGTGAGCAAAGAGAGCAAGGACTGAAGTTCTACCTGCCCTGGCCACACTGCTCTCTGACAGTTTGAACGAGGGATGGGGGAGATGTCAAGTCAAGCCAAGTCAAGTCAAGTCAAGTCAAGTCAAAGTTTTATTTCCTGATGGTACATTGGATAAGCAGTGCATTTGCTTTTTTTCATCAAGGACTTGCAGGACTTGCCTGGTTAAGTTGAGAACTCTGACCACTTTCTTGATGAAGCCAGAACTGAGAAGGCACCTGCCCGCCCTGTAGCTCTGTGGTCCTGCCATAGTGGACCAGTGTCTCTGTAGCCTGTGTGTTGTGTCTGCCCTTCCCTGACTCAGTGGCGTTTGTTGGCTGCTCTCTCCAGGACTGGCTGCTGGTAAGTGTTGCTTGTCTCCCCTACACTCTGTTGCCGTTTAATCAGGAGGACTTGGTCAGAATTCTTAACAAGACTTACACTGAGAAGGTTTAGTTAGTCTTGCCTTGTTTTGTATAAGTGTATTTGTTTGTTCAACGTACCATTTAGAGATAAAACATCGTCTGTGACTTTAACTTTGACTTTGACACACACATGCATGCACACATACACACACATACGCGCGTGCACACACACACACACACACATCACCCCCACCCCACCCCATACCACCCACACCACACCACCCCAACCCACACCACACACACCACGCCACCCCACATCACACCATACCACATCACACCACATCACCCCATCCCACATCACACTACACCACACCAAGAAAGCATAGTACATGTCAGTGCAACACAGTGCAATACTTTGTGTACAATACAACGCAATATTCTACAATAAAAACTTGACAATACATCGCAACACACCGTGAGACAATGTTATGTAATACCAAATGCACTGCGACATAATGTCATACAATACAAGATCATAGAATATACCACAAAGACGAGAACAGAATCGCATAGAACATAATCGAATATGATACAACGCAACACAATAGCTGACGAATAGAAGATAATCGAATAAAAGTCAATTGAATATAATGCAATGCAATTCAAGACAGAGTTATACAATACAATGCATGCAATGCACTTAATGACTTTTTTGGGGGCATGATATATAGACTCAAATTAGACAATGTTCAACCTTTTCATTCCATTAGAATGTTTTGGGGTTGGTTTTGTTTGTTGTGGTTGTTGTTGTTTTGCACATGGTGGTTAAAGGACAGGCTCGCCCCAAGCTAAGGTTAAGCAGTATTGAGCATGGTTACCTCTTAAACGGGTGAACGTTGGTGCACCTTGGCTTCAATACAGTTCCCCAGTTCACCCAGCTGTGTGCCTACCCTCTCTAGGGTCAGGGAAGGTAAAGCAGCGAGGGAGAGGAGATGGGCGCCGCCCTCAATATGCTGGCCCCTAGAGAAGTGGAGGTCTCTGACACCTCGCTCCCCTAACCACTATGGGAACACTTTTATCCTTTTCTTTTTTTTTATATATATACCTACAGGCAGTCAAACTACTTCTTCAGAAAAAAACCTCACTACAAAAGCTGAGATTTTGAGACAAAACATTTGTAGGTAACAGTAAAGGTAAAGGTGTCCCATAACCTTTGGTCGTAAGGGAGCGAGGCGTCAGAGACCTCAGCTTCTCCAGGGGCCAGCATACTGAGGACGGCGCCCGTCTCCTCTCCCTCGCTGCTTTACCTTCCCTGACCCTAAAGAGGCAGGTCCCCATTTACAGCTGATGCTCCACTAGATAACGGGATGTAAGGCAACACAATTAATGAGTAGTATTAATGCTAATGGAATGGAAGAACAGTGGAAAAGAGATGAGAAGTCGTATCCAATATTTGTATCATAACATTTTCTTCTGAATCAGAGTACCCTAAGCTTGGTTTTGTGTAGTAAAATGGGACATTTTCTGCTAAAAGTTGTTTTCAAAATGAAATAAAAGGACAAATAAGTGTAAAGAAAAAGAAAATAAAAAGTACGAGACAATGTGTGTGTGTAGGTGTGTTGTGTGTGGTGTGTGTGTGTGTGTGTGTGTGTGTGTGTGTGGTGTGTGTGTGGTGTGTGTGTACACGTGTGCGCACGCTTTCACATGGCAGCACGTGCATACATTCATAAAAGAGAGAGAGAGAGAGAGAGAGAGAGAGAGAGAGAGAGAGAGAGAGAGAGAGAGAGAGAGAGAGAAGAGAGAGAGAGAGAGAGAGAGAGAGTTGATCTTGAAAATTGAAGGGAAAATATCTAAGTTTGCTTTGAATTCAAGTCAAGTCAAGTCAACTCAAGTCAAGTCAAATTTTTATTTCCAGATGGATGCTATGTGCTACAGATTCAGCGCAATATAAATTCCATACATTATTATTATTATTATTACATTGAATAAGCAATGCATTTGCTTTTTTTCATCAAGCCATCTATCTAAGAACAAATTTTTTAATGATAATACTGAAATACTACATTATTGCAACCGTTACCAATAAATTGAGCCATTGAATTATAAATTCTATCATAATAAATTGAATTCAACAGTGAATGTGTGCTGTGTGTGCTCTGTGTGTGTGTGTGTGTGTGTGTGTGTGTATGTGTGTGTGTGCTGTGTGTGTGTGTGTGTGTGTGTGTGCTCTCACACACTCCCGTACTACGTGAGATTCATTTTAGATCAGTTAATTAAGTCAAGGGTTCAAGTTGCTTGTTACCAATGATAAAGGTATTGAAAATTCCTATCGTGCATAGTTATTCAATAACATTATGTTTTGATATTGATACAAAGGCATTGAACATTTATGTTATTCATTGTTAGCCAATAGTAATATAATGTTTGTTATTGATGATAAAGGCATGGACAAGTCATAGCATGCGTTGTTAGCTGTTAATAATATCATTATACAATTGTTTCGATGACAGGGTGCTTAAGCCTCTAGTTTCTGACAAAAAACACGCCGTTATACTTTTGCGTATACATCATAGCACCACACACACACACACACACACACACACACACACACACACACACACACACACACACACACACACACACACACACACACACACACACTCACTCACTCACTCACTCATGTGTAGGGAAACAAATGCAGTTGTAGACAGAAAAAAAAAAATGGGTGGCGCTGCTCTGTGGCGACGCGCTCTCCCCGGGGAGAGCAGCCCGAATTTCACGCAGAGAAATCTGACGTGACTTAAAGTGATAATAAATAAATAAATAAATAAATAAATGTACCAACAAACAAATAAACAAGCAAATCCAGATGAAAATACCTGACTCAAATTGTTTTCCCAAGCGAGTCAAAAAATCTGATTTGTTCATCTCTGTGATCATCCTCGGTTACCTTGATCTCAAGGGGAAACATATTCTGAAGTTTCATCATCATGTTAGGTGAAAAAAAAGAAAAGAAAAACCCGCTTTAAGAATCCTCTGAAAGGCAATTACCAACACATTAAGCAATACTCACAATAGACAATGGTGGTTCCATGGGGCAGTGGAATCTCATGCTTGATGATGCCACTCTGTTCACCAGCAGCATGATGATTCTCATGATGGGAAGTGTGACTACACAGGCTATTCAAAGACCTCGTGATATTCGTCACCAACTGACGGCTATTCAAAGACCTCGTGATATTCGTCAACGACAGACTAATTTTCACCATGGAATGCTTCTTGCAGGGAATGGTGGAAGAGATCTCATCATAATTTACAAGATTCAGCGCTATATAAATTCAATACATTATTATAATGTTCATCGGCAAAATGATAATTTCACTATGATCGCGGGGAGTGGAGGAAGCTGGTTGCAAAATCTTCATTACCTGCCCCCACAGTCCAAGGGACTACGGGGTGTGTGAGGTGATGTGGGGGTTACATCCTATGTTTTAAAATCAGACTTTCTTCTTCTTCTTCCCTCGGCCAGAGCTCCGTGTTCACCAATGGTGAGATTTTTGCCGTCAGTAACCGAAGTTTTTCTTAGAAATGCACTTACAAAATAAGGATTCTTACAAGGAGAAGGGTGAATCTGTGGATGCAAATCATCTTACGTTTGAAGATCTCGTGAAACAGTTTGATAACCAAATCATAATTTTCAGAAAGGGAAAATGGTTATCACACTACAACATGGTTTATTTTCTTGCAACAGTTGTGTTTTCGACAAAACTATGACGTTCCTGGAGACGGGACTGCTCAGTGGTCAGAGCACTCGCTTTCCCCAAGCTAAGGTTAAGCAGCATCGAGCGTGGCTACCAAGTGGATGGGTGACTGTTTTTGCGCCTTGGCTTCAGTACAGTCCCCCCTAGTTCACCCAGCTGTAAATGGGTACCTGCCCTCTTTAGGGTCAGGGAAGGTAAAGCAGCGAGGGAGAGGAGATGGGCGCCGCCCTCAATATGCTGGTCCCTGGAGAAGCTGAGGTCTCTGACACCTCGTTCCCCAACGGCTGCATAGGTGATGAAACACCTTTATCCTTTACGCACTGAAAAGACTGCCGGATTTCATAGACGGCGTATGATGCAGCCTCTGCGAAGCTCAAGATGATGTTGTTTTCAATACTTCTTTCTTACGTAGCCACTTATTTATGATTCCTGTCTCCTGTGTTATGTCTGCATCATTAAGTAGTGTTGCTGAGGGGCAGAGGCCTGGGGAATAAAATGGTTTACCTTTGTCTCCGTGTGTGTGTGTGTGTGTGCGTGCGCGCGCGCGCGTGTGTGTGCGCGCGCGTGTGTGTGCGTGCGTATGTGTGTGTGTGTGTAAGCATGCGTGTACGTACAAGCATGCGTTCGTGCATGTTCGTAGGTGCGCGCACATGCGTGTGTGTGAATGCACATGAGTGCGGCGTGCGCGCTGTGTATTCTTCTACATACTCTATTATTTGCAGGGTAGAGGTTCAAAACTTGCTAGCGGCCCATACAAGAGGTTGTCTTCAAGTGCATTCTCACTCAGTCATTCTGGCAACGAAATCAACAACTAACATCCATCATGACATGCATGGAATTGTAAAAGGGCGCATATACACTGCCCGACTAAGGAAAATACAAAAAGCCTCAAACCCCAAATAAGCATGCATTCAATAAACAACAACAGTCCCCTTCCCCAACCCTACCCTCCCCCCAAAATCCCACACAAAAGAAAACTCGAGACACTGCCTTTATGAAGATGTCAACACCCTCCTCCCCCCCTCCACCCATCCACCCCCCTCCAATCCTTACCATAATAACTTCTAAACAGACTAACGCCTGAAAAGTGGCTCCTCTCCCACTAACTCCAAGTCTATGGGACTAAGGCACATTAAATAATGATAACAATTTAACGCTTACAGGGGTATGTCACAGTCCATGTCTGACACAAAAGTATCTTTCTTTCAACTCTTTGAAAAAAAAATTAAAAAAAACACACACCCAAAACAAAACACCACACCTGTTTAACAACATCGCTGACTCTCCCTCTCTCCCCCCGGAAGAGACAGGCAGGCACTGCACGCACTGCGCATGCTCTATGCACCAAACAGGAAGCGGAAATACGCCCAGAGTTTCCTTTCTTGTGTGAGTCAGCTCAAAATGTGAAATGGAGGAAGGCAGAATCAGTCAGTTCAATATTGTTGATGATGTTGATGTTGTTGTTTTGTTTGTTTATTTTGTCGTCTAGCCGACAGCGAGGACATCGACTATCCCACTTGGATGACTTGGAATTATCAGTATGATGATATACTAGCGTCTGTGCTGCTCTGCTGTGTACTCCTTCCTCTCTCTCTCTCTCTCTCTCTCTCCTCTCTCTCTTTCTCTATTTCACCATCACATCCCAGTTCCTCTCTCTCTTCTCCTCTCTCCTCTCTCTCTCTCATCTGTCTCTCTGTCTCTCTCTCTTCAACAATAAAGAGTCAACCAATCAAGCAACACCAAGTTCCTCTCACTCTCCTTCTTTTTTTCTCAAACTCTCTTTCCCCTCGTCCTCTCTCTCTCATTCTGTCTCGCTCTGTCTCTGTCTCTCCTCCATCACACACCCACACAACACACACACACACCACAACACCCACACACCCACAAAGCTCAGGCCTTTCCCCCCTCTCTCTCTGTCTCTCTCATTCATGTCTCGCTTGCTCTCCCCTCACACACCACACAACACACACACACACACAACACACCCACACACCCACACCACCCTCCTCCCCCCCCCACCCCCCCACACCACACAACACAACACACACACAAACACACGTACCCTCCCCCCCCCCCCCCCCCCCCCCCCACACACACAGAGGCTCAGGACTCAAGTAGTGAGGGAGTGGAGTGGTGTCCAGAGGAGATGAGACACGGACGCCGGTCAGGTCAAGCGACTGGGAGGTCATGGGGTTGGGGTGTTGGGGGGGTGGGTGTGGGGGTGGTTTGGGGGGGAGTGGGGGGGGGGATGGGGGGGGGGGGGAGGGAAGGGGGGAGGGTTTATTCCTGCCAGCCATGAGCCTTGTGGCCAAACTTGAAGCAGAGTTTCTTGGGGAAGCGTCCGGTCTTGGGCACGCTCTCGAAGTAGCCGGCTGATCGGCAGAATCTGGGGATGAAACATACAACAGAGGATAGTTATTGATTTATTCTAGTTTATGGTATTGTATTTCATTTTGTTTTATTTTATTCTATTCTTTCACTTCGAGAGTAATGCAATAAGCACTCATGTGCTTTTTTTTTCTTTGACATCCAGTGCTTTAAAATTTTTTTTGAAAAACTTTACTTTATTCTTTTATATTGAGGATAATGTCATCTGTTACCACCTTCTTTTAAATTGAGGATAATGTCATCTGTTACCACCGGCACACAATGGTATACTCTTACGAAAAGCGGAACAGGATTTAACGTGTGCGCAAGATGTTCTGCGTGCCCGTGCCCGTGTGTATGCAGTTGTGTGAATTTTGTCATCCGTTCCCACCGGCACACTATGGTCTATTCTTCCAAAAAGCGGAACTTGAAATTGACGGAAGCGTTTATATGTAATCAGGTGAATAGGCAGGCAGGCAGGTGGGCTGTATATACACACTCGCGCACGCACACACGCGCGCATGCAGACACACTCTTACACGTACACACGCACTGCACACGCACGAACACACACACACATGAAATCAAATTTGTCAAACACCTGATGATGACATTCAACAACGAGAACAAGAACACAGAACACAAAGACAGACAGACAGACAGACAGACAGACAGACAGACAGACACACACACTAACAACACACAACCAACACAACACACACACACACACAACACACACAACACACACACTCCCACATCCACACTATGACAATCTATCTATCCATCCCTAAATAACTTCGTCATAAGTTTTAAATTATGTTTGCTTGTGTAAGGAGACAAAAATGCTACCAAAAATAGCACAACACACACAAGAGTACATTCTGTTCATATTCGTACAGGAAAAGAAATAAAATAACGGGTGGCGCTGGTCTTGTGGCGACGCGCTCTACCCGGGAAGAGCAGCCCGAATTTTACGTAGAGAAATCTGCCGTGACTTAAAGTGGTATAGTTTAAAAAAAAAAAAAAAAACTTACCCAAATAATCTAAAATACATACGGCTAATTTTTCTTCAATATTCGTGAAAGTTTTTACGATTAAAACAAAAATGAACATGCACCAAAATATTTCCATAAACTTGACTACAATAAAACATTAAGTGTGTGAAAGTGTGGTGGAGATAGTATTTTTTTATGTTTATTTATTTATTTATTCTTTTATTTCGAGGATAGTGGAATAAGCACTCGTGTGCTTTTATTTTCATCCAGTCCACCTGTGTATGCAGTTTTGTAAATTTTTGTCATCCGTTCCCACCGGCACACAATGGCCTACTCTTCCGGAAAGCGGAACAGGTTTCAACGTGTGCGCAAGATGTTCTGCGTGCGTTCGCACACGGGACCTAAGCAAACTAAGTAAACTAAGGTAGAGGGCAGGAGAAGGAGGGAGAGAGGCTGCGAATAATTATTAAACAGCGAGCATAAGAAGCAGAGGCGAGAAATGAAGAATATATATATATATATCCCTATCAATCATCCCCCCATCTCTTGTAAGACGTATAGTCATCCCGAGGCGGTGACAGGGCAAACGGATACATACCCCAGGCAAACGTACCGGGACTTTTCAACATCTACGAACGTGATCCCCTCCAAATCTGAGCATCACTTTAAGTGGGGGCCTTATACGTCTCCGCTCCATCCATCTTCTTCAGCCTTTATGGCTCTCAGAGGGACAGAGAGAGAGAGAGAGACAGAGAGAGAGAGAGAGAGAGAGAGAGAGAGAGAGAGAGAGAGAGAGAGAGAGAGAGAGAGAGAAAGAGAAAGAGAGAGAGAGAGAGAGAGAGAGAGAGAGAGAGAGAGAGATTGAGAGAGAGAGAGAGAGAGAGAGAGAGAGAGAGAGAGAGAGAAGGGGATGGGGCTTTGAGCATATCAATCAACAGGTATTAATTACTCGTTTCGGGTTTGGGGGGGGGGGGGGGGGGGGGGAAGGGGTGCTTTTATTGCTCTCTCTCTCTCTCCTTCCCTCTCCTCTCTGTCTCTCTCTCTCTCTCTGTGTCTCTCTCTCTGTCTCTCTCTCTGTTCATCAAAGCCGTGTGATGGTTTGTGGTTTCGAATCTCGATCTCTCTGCTTGTGATCTCGCTCCAACTTGTGATCTCTCAGTAGTTGTTGATTATTAAATGTCACGGGTTTTTTTTCCCCATGGTTTTATTCTATTATCTGTAAAATTGTCACGAGAGAATAAACAAGACTAGACTAGACTAGACTAGACTAAACTAGAATAGAATAGAATGGAATAGAACGTGGTATTATCATACTAAATATGTCATATAATGGAAGAGGGGGGGGGGGGGTATTATAGAGATTATGATATGCCACATCATATTATACTAAATTATGTTATATTATGTTACACTATATTGTATCATGACATAATATAATACAATAGTTATAATATAATATCATATTATATCATATTACATCCTATTTTATTATTATATCCTAAATATGGGGTATCATATAGTAGTGTACTGTATTGTATTTTACTACATTATCTCTTGCCATCTCCACCATCATATGCTCTGTATTCCTTGTCGTGGAAAGACAACCTTATTCCAGTTTTTGAAAAAAACAACCACCAACCCGTACAATCAAACCAACACCAAAACGACACAATGGCCACTGTCTCTGACTGTACTGATTCACTCTACCTCAATTTGTGACACTGTGCGTCGAACCCCTTCAAACGACATCAAGCCCCCCCCCCTCCTCAACCCGCCCATCGCCACCCCCCCTCCCCCAACCCGCCCACAGGGTGGCTAACGTACTTTGTCACGATTGAGACAAAGGGCACTGTTGAGACAGACACCCCCTGTCAGAAGACGTACGTACCCAAAACTTATTTTCTTCCATCATTTCAGTAAAAAGACGACACGACACACTTAAACTATCAGCTGCCCTGCCCCTCTCTTCCCCCCCCCCCAAAAAAAACCCCCCAACAACAACAACCAACACCCACAAAACAAAAACAAACCTACGACAACAAACAAAAAAACAAAACAAAACCCCAACCCACCAACAACAAAAGAACCAAACAAAACAAAACAAAAAACACCAACCCAACCACAACCACAACCCCCCCCCCCCCCCCCCCCCCCAACCAAGCAAAAACCCCAAACAACCCAAATAAGCCCCCAAAACTCCACCCAAAACACACAAAAAAACAATCACCAAACCACCCCTCCACCCCTGCCCCCCACCCCACCCCAAACAAGAAACTCCCCCCAAAAAAAACAACAACAACCCCAACCAACCCCCCCTCCCCCTCCACCCCTCCCCCCCCACGCCCCCCCCCCCTCATCCTCCACCCACCCCTCCCCCCTCCCCTGTGGACCCTGACCTCATGGCTCTACTCAGCTTCTCGTAGGTCATCTGAGGGTTGTTCTTCTTGCGGCCCCACAGCTGAGCCACGGCCTCCGACTGCACGAACTTGAAGACGCCCATGTCCCTGTCCTCCCAGCGCACCAGGGAAGGGTTGAACACCGGGTTCTTCAGCAGGTCCCTGATGAACTCCCACAGGTGGTTGCCCTTGGAGGCTGCACGGCAAGATGGCAGGATTTAAATGGTTTAAAAAAAATTCCTTTATATCGACCTCTTCAATATCTACAGCGAAATGATTCTACGGAACATACAGCAGCATGAAGGTGTCAAAGTAGGAGGTCACAACATAAACAATCTAAGATATGCGGATGACACAGTGCTAATTGCTGACTCGGAGGAAAAACTACAAAATATCCATACAACAGTCACAATCGAAAGTGAAAAAAAAGGACCCCAACTGAATGCAAAGAAGACTGAGTGCATGGTAATCTCAAAACAGGCAAACATGCCTGTATGTAACATTTTATGCAAAGGGGAAAGAATAAAACAAGTTTGCACCTTTAAATACTTGGGCTTCACAATAACTCCAGACGCCAGATGCGACACAGAAATAAAGAGGAGAATCGCTTTGTCTAAAGACACATTCACCAAGATGAAGCCCATCTTTACCAACAGAAATATAAGACTCAGCACCAAAATCAACACTCTGAAAGCCTACATATGGTCCATCCTTCTGTACGGATGTGAATGCTGGACGCTGACAAAAGACCTCGAAAGAAGACTTGAAGCAGCAGAAATGTGGTATATCAGAAGAATTATGAGAATATCATGGACTGAAAAGAGGTCAAACGAAGAAGTAATGGAAATGGCCGGGTACAAAAGATCCCTACTCAAAACTATCAGAAAAAGACAACTACAAGTTTTGGGGCACATAAACAGAGCTGATGGAATAGAAAAGCAAATATTGTGTGGAAAGATTTGTGGTACAAAAGACAGAGGAAGACAACGCACAAAATACACAGACAGTCTGAATAGCTACGCAACGAGGAAAGAATCCCCCAACAATGAACTCATCAGGAGAACTGACAACAGAGAGGAATGGAAGGCCATGATCGCCGATGTCTGCAACAGACCTGGCACATGAAGAAGAAGATATCGAGGATAATGGAATAAGTACTCATGCGGTGTTTTTTTTTTACATCCTGTACCCGTGTGTGCAAAAGGGGACGGGATAGCTCAGTGGTCGGAGCACTCGCTTTCCCCCCAGCCAAGGTTAAGCAGCGTCGAGCGTGGTTACCACTTGGATGGGTGACCGTTTGCGCGCCTTGGCTTCAGTACAGTCCCCCGGTTCACCCAGCTGTAAATGGGTACCTTGCCCTCTTTAGGGTCAGGGAAGGTAAAGAAAGCAGCGAGGGAGAGGAGATGGGCGCCGCCCTCAATATGCTGGCCCCTAGAGAAGTGAGGTCTCTGACGCCTCGCTCCCCTACGACCTTATAGGTTATGGGACTCCTTTACCTTTTTTTTTTTTACCCGTGTGTATGCGGTTTTGTAAGGTGTAGGGAGGTGGTGGGGGTTTCGGGTAGTGGTGGGTTTGTTTTGTTGGTTGGTTTTGTTGTTAATTTAATACTGTACTGTTGTTACTTTATACGGCACTATCAGTATATTACAGCATCTTTACTTCTTAGCACACAATAAAAAAAAACAACTGTTTCTTATTTTTCTTTTTCTCCACTTTCCATCTTTTTGTCCAGGTTTGGTTAGCTATGTGTGTGTGTGTGTGTGTGTGTGTGTGTGTGTGTGTGTGTGTGTGTGTGTGTGTGTGTGTGTAGTATGTATGCAGTATGTGTATGTAGATTATATGTATGTATGTATGTGTGTGTATTGTCTGTATATGTATGTGTGTATGTATGTATGTATGTATTTCTGTATGTATGCATGTATGCATGTATGTATGTATGTATGTATGTATGTATGCATGTATGTATGTATGTATGTATGTGTGTGTGTGTGTATGGCAAATCCTGGGTGGTATTAGAGCAATATCTGAACAGTATTGAAGAAAGTTTTGAGTGGTGATGGTGGTTTGGGATTATTTGGGTGATGTTTGGCAGAATTCAGATGGTATTGCTGAAGTCAAGAAACAAACGATTCAACCGACCAACCCTCCCTCCCTCGTTCCATCCGTCCATCTATCCATCCATCCATCAACTCTTCCAACTATTCAAATCCATCCATTCTTCAACTCTTCCAACCATCCATCCACCCACCCATCCACTCTTCCATCTATCCATCCACCCACCCACCCAGCCACCCCTCCATCTACCCACCCTCCCATCTACACCCACCCTCCCTCCCTCCCTCCACCCACCCACCCACCCACCCAGCCACCCCTCCATCTACCCACCCTCCCATCTACCACCCACCCTCCCTCCCTCCCGCCAACCACTCAGCCAGCTCACCCGAGGTCTGCCTCTTCCTGGCAGGAGGTTTGCCCTCCTCGCCCTCACAGCCGCTGTCGCACGAAGACGACATCAAGCGCATGTGGGGCTTCCTGCTCCCTGTGCACCCCATCACCACACCTCCTCCTATCCTCCTATCCTCCTCCTCTCCTTCCTCCTCCTCTCCTTCCTCCGCATTCTCCTCCTCCTCCTCCTCGTCGTCGTCGTCATCGGAGATGAGGCGTTCCAGGATGTCTGAGGACCCGGCTGGTGCCTGCATCTCCGTGCTGCCTTCTGACCCTGTGTGGAAATGACAGGAACGATGTGGTGTGTGGGTGTGTGTGTGTGTGGTGTGGTGGTGGTGTGGTGTGGGGTGATGTGTGTGTGTGTGTGTGTGTAGTTGTGTGTGTTGGTGGTGTGGTGTGTGTGTGTGGTGTGTGGTGTGTGTGTAGGTGTGTTGGTGTTGTGTGTGTATGGTGTGTGTGTGAGTGTGTGTGTGTGTGTGATGTGTGGTGTGTGTGTTGTTGTGTGGTGTGTGTTGTGTGTGTGTAGGTGTAGTGTGGTGTGTGTGTGTGTGTGTGTGTGTGTGTGTGGTGTGTGAGAGGGGAGGGTGTGTGGTTGTGTGTGTGTGTGTGTGTAGGTGTGTGTGTGTGTGTGTGTGGTGTGTGTGTGTGTGTGTGTGTGTGGTGTGTGTGTGTGTGTGTGTGGTGTGTGTGTGTGTGTGTGTGTGTGTGTAGGAGTGTGTGTGTGTGTGTGAGAGGAGTGAGTGTGTGTGTGTGAGTGTGTGTAGTGTGGTGTGTGTGTGTGTGTGAGTGAGAGGTGAGAGTGTGTGTGTGTGGTGTGGGTGGTGTGT
>CM054158.1:5988036-5993036 GCA_028751875.1 Rapana venosa
GATGATGATGATGAGAGGATGATGATGAGGGGGGAGGAGGGAGGAGGAGGAGAGGGAGGAGAGATGATGAGGATGATGTTGATGATGATGATGTGATGTGATGATGATGAGGAGGAGTGATGATGTTGATGGTTGTGTGGGGTGTTGATGATGATGAGAGAGATGGTGTGATGTGTTGTTGATGATGATGATGATGTTGATGATTGTGATGATGATGATGATGTGATGATGATGTTGTTGATGATAAGATGATGATATTGAGGGTGTTGTTGTGTTGATGATGATGATGATGATGATGAGATAATTATAATGATATGTTGATGTTATGATATGAATGATATGATATGATAATGATGATATGATAATGATATAATAATAATGAATGATAATAACAATAATAATGATGAATATGATTGATATGATGATGAAATAATTATATGTATATGTGATGTAATAATACCTTAAATAATCATGATATGAGATAAATGGAATTTATATCGCGCTATATCTTGCAAAAAGAAACCAAAGCGCTTTCATATCACCTACTTTTCAAATGCAACGTTAAATTATAGTTTTACAAGTTCAATGTACACACCACGCGCGTGCACGCACGCACGACCACACACATAAAAAAGGTTGTATACCTCAGCAGGGTGATGGGGTATGGGCTGTTGAAGGCAGGGACAGAAATGAGATGAAACAAGAGGGGAGAATCTAAGGTTTGAAATAAATTGTCTAGGGGCTGGATTTAAAAGCGTCATAAGTAGGCTTTTGGCGAAGGGAGAGAGGGAGGTCATTCCAGATCGATAGACCAGAAACAGAGAAAGCGCTTCGGCCAACAGTGGACTGGTTGAATCTCGGTATTCTTAAGCACATGGTATCTGCAGCAGAGCGGAGGGAGCGAGAAGGAGTGTACAGGTGAAGACATTCACAGAGACGTCAGTGATCAGTGTGGAGATGTGTATGCGGTCTATAACAGTTGCTGCTGCTCTGTGCTCCTCAGCCTATAACCCGGAGGGGTCACCCAGAACTTGCACTCTGTCTCACTCATCCCACCTGGGGATCAGCAGTAAGATGTACAACTTTTTCCTTTTCATGCGTGGTTGTAATTAATTAATTAATTCATTCATTCACTCGTTTATTCCTTCCTTCCTACAGCTCTCAAGTCAAGTCGATATCTATCTATCTATCTATCTATCTATCTATCTATCTATCTATCTATCTATCTATCTATCTATCTAATCTATCTATCTATCTATCTATCATCCTATCTATCTATCATCCATCATCTCATCTATTATCCTACTACTACTATTATCTATCTATCTATCATCATCCTTATCTATTCTATCCATTTATCTATCTATCTATCTACTATCTATCTATCATCGATCATCTATCTATCTATCTATCTATCTATCTATCGATCGATCGATCTATCTATCTATCTATCTATCTATCTACCTACCTCTCTACCTACCTACCTACCTATCTATCTATCTATCTATCTATCTATCTATCTATCTATCTTATCTATCTATCTACACCCCACTGTGTTAATACAATTGCCTCAAGCACGCTCTAATATTCTTACGCTTATGTTCGCATCTCTCCTAACCCCCCCCCCCCCCCCCCATCCCTATCTATTTTATCCCCTTTCTATCCCCATCCATCCATCCACTGCACCACTCCTGGTCCCACGTCATCCCAACTTTTCTATGACATTCCCCCTCCCGCTCCCTTACCACCATCCACGGTTCAACTCTATCCCCCCCCCCCTTCCTCCGCAATCCTACAATCAATTTGTGACTTTGATGCTTATGACCCCAGGCACAGTGAGATTTCTTGACGTACATTGACACATTCCTCTCTCTCTCTCTCTCTCTCTCTCTCTCTCTCTCTCTCTCCTCTCTCTCCTCTCTCTCTCTCTCTCTCTCTCTCTCTCTCTCTCTCTCCACTGCCTTAGAATGATAGGAAAAGACATGTGCTTGACAATAATATGTGGAAATTTTCTGTCTGTCTCTTCTTCTGTCTGTCTTCTGTCTCTTTCTCTCTCTCTCTCTTCCTCTCTCTCTCTCTCTCTCTCTCTCTCTCCTTTCTCTCCTCTCTCTCTCTCCTCCCTCTGTGCAGGGCGTGTATGTGCGTGAAATGGCTGACTGACGAAGTCACAGACAAGCAGACAGACAGACAGACAAGCAGACAGAAGAAGAAGAAAAAAACCCCCATGCACATAGACACATCTGACACACATGACAGACCGGCGGATGGACGAACAGACAGACAGACAGACAGACGGACAGAGTGAGAGAGAGAGAGAGAAGGACAGACAGACAGACAGAGACAGACAGACAGACAGAATCCTTACTGGAGGGGGCTGTTGCAGGGGGAAGAGGTTGCTGTGGGGATTTGACGTCATCGGTCACGTGGCTGTAGTCAAAGGGAGGATACCCACCATGAAAACACTCAGAATGAAACGAGTCTGGCGGCAAGGGCTGCTTGAAATTGGCTGAAAAAAGAGAAACAATAATTTGTGCAAAAAACATGTCGACCAGTCTGTCAGTCAACTGATCAATTAATCAATCAATCAATCAATCAATCAATCAATCAATCAATCAATCAATCAATCAGTCAAACAGTTAGTTATTCAGCCATTCAAACAACACAGGCACTAACTAACCGACAGCAAGTCAGTCAACCAGATAATAAATCGAAGAGATTGTTGATAAAGGATTGAAAAAAAGTAATAACCCAACCCAACCTATCCAACTTCACCCAACCAAACTTGACCCGACCCAACTTAACCCAACCCAACCCAACTCAGCTCAAGCCAACCCAAACGCCTCTCAACTCAACCCTATCCAAGTTAACTAAACCCAACTCAAGTAAATTCAACCAAATTTAACGTAGCTCAACCTCACCCAACTTAACCCAACCTAGCTCAACTTAACCCCACCCATCTTACCCAAATTAACCCATCCCAACTCAACTCATCCCAACTTAACCTAGCTCAACCCAACTCAACTCAACCTAACCCAACCCACCTCACCGTAACTCAGCCCAAACCAACTCAACCCAAACCCGATCCAACCTTACTCCCCCCCCCCCAGCCCAACCTCAAATCAACACACTTCAACCCATTGCAACTCATCAAAACCCATTGGAAGCTCAACCCAACTCAACCCAACCCAAAACTCAACCCAACATAATACAATCACACACACCCAGCCCTATTACACAACCAAACCCCAATCCATAACTCTACCCCACCCCCACCCCAACCCCTAACCACCCCCAACCCCCCCTCCCCACCTCCTCCCTCCCCCCCCCCTCACCCCTCCCCCTCACCCCCCACCACCCCAACACTGCTCACCCTCCTCCCTCAAGAAGCTGAACACGTCGTGCAGACGCGCGCCGTAGCGCTCGTCCAAGGCCAAGAAGTCGTTGAAGCTCATGTCGCAGAGTTGTCTCCCTGTCAGGGAGTTGTAGGCCTCGCCCCGCAAGAGGGCGGCGTCCAGGTGACCCCCCTGCCCCTCCTCCTCTGCCAGGGAGAAGACCCAGTCCAGCACCTCCCTGGCCTGCCAATGCTCCGGGTGCTTGTAGGCCCAGCTGCTGAACTCCTGCCCCTCTGAGCTGCTCGGGTACAGGTCTGGTGACGTCCCCCATCACGAGAAAGGTTGAAAACTAGTTAAAGGTGTCCCCCATATCCTAGTTTAAAAAAGTTGTCCCCTATAACCTAGTTGAAAAGTGTCCCCATAAAAAGTGTCCCCATAACCTAGTTGAAAAGTGTACCCATAAAAAGTGTCTCCATAACCTAGTTTAAAAGTGTCCCCATAAGCTAGTGGAAAAGTGTCCCCATAACCTAGTTGAAAAGTGTCCCCATAAAAAGTGTGTCCATAACCTAGTTTAAAAGTGTCCCCATAACCTAGTGGAAAAGTGTCCCCATAACCTAGTTAAAGAGTGTCCCCATAACCTAGTTAAAAGGTGTCCCCATAACCTAGTTAAAAAGTGTCCCCATAACCTAGTGGAAAAGTGTCCACATAACCTAGTGGATAAGTGTCCCCATAACCTAGTGGATAAGTGTCCCCATAACCTAGTTAAAAAGTGTCCCCATAACCTAGTTAAAAGTGTCCCCATAACCTAGTTAAAAGGTGTACCCATAACCTAGTTAAGGGTGTACCCATAACCTAGTTAAGGGTGTCCCCATAACCTAGTTGAAAAGTGTCCCCATAACCTAGTTAAAGGTATCCCCATAACCTAGTTAAAGGTGTACCCATATCCTAGTTAAAAGATGTCCCCATAACCTAGTTAAAGGTGTCCCCATAACCTAGTTAAAGGTGTCCCCATAACCTAGTTAAAAAGTGTCTCCATAACCTAGTTAAAAGTGTCCCCATAACCTAGTTGAAAAGTGTCCCCATAACCCAGTTAAGGGTGTCCTCATAACCTAGTTAAAAGTGTCCCATAACCTATCATGTGGTCGTAGGAAAGGGAGGCGTCAGAGACCTCTGCTTCTCTAGGGGCCAGCATATTGAGGGCGGCGCCCATCTCCTCTCCCTCGCTGCTTTTACCTTCACTGACTCTAAAGAGGGCAGGTACCCATTTACAGCTGGATGAACTGGGGGACCGTACTGAAGCCTAAGCGGTCACCCATCCACTTGGTAACTACGCTCAATGCTGATTAACATTGGCTTGGGGAAAGCGAGTGCTCTGACCACTGAGCTACCCCGTCCCTGAATAAATAAATGCGTAAAATAATTAAATAATGAATAAGTAAATAAACGAATAAGTGAATATGATCAAACAGAATGAAATGTGAATCGAGTACATAATGAATACATAAATGTGGATGACTTAAAAGAGAAGTGAATGGATAGTAAGTAAAACATAAAACAAAGACTGAAATGTAAATCGAGTCAATAAATGAATAAATAAATGAGGATGAGTAAGCATAGTATAAGTAAATGAATGATAAATGAATAAATAAATAAATAAATACTGAATAA
>CM054158.1:5998036-6005536 GCA_028751875.1 Rapana venosa
CACAGACACATATACACCCACAGAGAGAAAGAGAAAAGAGAGAGAGAGAGAGAGAGAGAGAGAGAGAGAGAGAGAGAGAGAGAGAGAGAGAGAGAGAGAGAGAGCGAGAGAGAGAGAGAGAGAGAGAGAGAGAGAGAGAGAGAGAGAGAGAGTGAGAGAGAGAGAACGATAGGAAGGCATTAGAGAGTAGACTAGCCTTGAGTGGAACAACATACTATGCTAACCCTCTAAGGTTTTAAGCTGAGAAACGCCCAACAACAAACACTGACATACACAGCTACAGACTGCACAGCCATCCCCAAGGAACGGGCCCACACAACCAAGGACAGAACTGTGCTGTGCTGTGCTGTGCTGTGCTCGGTGATGCACTTACAGGGGGCATGGGCGGAAGAGCCACACTCAGTGCCATTGAACTTGAAAGCAGGCTGTGGTCGCTCCTGTCTCTGCCACGTCTTGTTGTTGGACAAGTCTTCCTGATTTTCCTGTGACAGCAAATAGTGATGTCGTTGAATGAAAGAATGAATTCAACGCGCAGACAGGCAGACAGATAGACAAACACAAACACATAATATATATTTGATCTTATATATACATATAATTATATACAGTACAAATGCTTTAATATACAAGGCAACACAGACACAGAGAGAGAGAGACAGAGAGAGAGACTGACAGAGACAGACATACAGAAAGATAAGTAGACAGGCGGACAGTGATATATAGACAGAAAAAAAAGAGAATGACCAGTCAAGCACATGAAGGAATGGGTTTTGCATTTCGAACATTTCTGATAAAGGATTGATTTTTAAGAAAGATATACAGGAAAGGAGACAGACTGCAGAACAAGAGCAAAGAATGGAAGTGCATTCCATGAGCAGAGGGCTTCAAAGTCCGCTTGATCTGCACTGTGCACCAACCAGTCTTTGCCGATCTAATAATTATGCAGCTGTAAAAGTAAAAGGTAAAGGTGTTTCCATAACCTATGCGGTCGTTGGGGAGCGAGGCGTCAGAGACCTCAACTTCTCAAGGGGCCAGCATATTGAGGGCGGCGCCCATCTCCTCTCCCTCGCTGCTTTACCTTCCCTGACCCTAAAGAGGGCAGGTACCCATTTACAGCTGGGTGAACCAAGGCACTGTGTTGAAGATGCCAAGGCGTGCAAACGGTCACCCATCCATTGGGTAACTAACCACGCTGAAGGCTGCTTAACCTTAGCTTGGGGAGGGCGAGTGCTCTGACCACTGAGCTGTCCCGTCCCTCCATGAATGCACTAGACACTGCTGAATCAGGAGAGGTATCTCAAGTTCTGTAAGAAGCCACAGAGGGTGAAGCTTCAGCCACCTCCAGGACCTATGAAGAGCGCTCATCCAAGAGCCGTCACTCAAGTCAGGTCAGGCCAAAGCTGTTGGTCCTAAATTAACAGGTGGTTTTTTGGTTTGTTTGAAATAGTGTCACTGTTAGATTTTGTTGTCTAACTTTATGTGTGTAATATTTTATGTCTGTTTTCATGATGATGATGATCAAGTTATAACTGGTCACCTGTACTTGTTTCCTCACCTACTCTTTTCTTAATTAGTGTTGACATTTTGGAGGTGTTGTTTTTTGTCATCACAGTCCATAGTTCAGTCATTCTGCATGGTCTCAGATTCTTTGTGGGCTGGTTGCCTAGTTAGCTTATTTTTTTAAAAGTCTTTGTTCATGTACAGAATTTTAGACTGCAATCAAGCGAAGATGTACGATTTTTATATTTGAATTAATGCTATAAAAGGGACTTGAACCACCCCCCCCCCTCAATACATACAAAATTAAAGAAAAGAAGAAGAAGATGATGACGATGGCGTCCTGATGACGATAAAGATGAGGTGAAGAGCAGAATTTCGCCAATACATCTGTAACGTGACAGACGGGAAAACATGAAGGAAGAGAAAAAGGGAAGTCTGTGCTCTAGAAATTGTACCGGCTGTATTAAGATCTAGAAAATTTAAAAACGAAACATTTTGGATAAACAGTTTTTAAAAAATCAGCAATATCTACAACTAACAAACCAAGGTCGACAACTGTTTGAATAAAAATTTTTTTTAAAAGCCGAATTCGGGGCAGTGCAGAAGAATACACTCCACTGTTAATTTTCCATTAGACACGCATTTGACTTCTGTGTAGTATTGTGTCAGAATAGAATTGAACAAACAAAAATCTTTAAAATACACTTTGAACAATTTTGTTCCAACAACGCAAAAAAAGCTGCGGTGGGCTTTTTATGGCAGAGACATCATTATAGAAGGAAGTTCAACGAAAAACTTAAAACAAATTTTACCGAGATAATAAGAATTTTCAGCTTTTAAAGATGGTATAGCGAGAATCTACTACATCCGATATTCTTATCGTCTAGGGCAGAGCAATGAGTAGCCTACACCGCTGTAGATGACCAGGGTAAGAAATAGATATGTGTGATTTGAGAGAGGTACTCGGACTATACATTTGGATTTGTGTCTGATCTTACATGAAAGTACAGGTCGAGAACGTTAGAGCCGCCTCTCCTTCATTTCCATTCTGGAAGTTACCCAATACAGGGTTTCAGCCGCCATTTTCTCAAGATCATAGCGGTAAAGGTAAAGGTGTCCCATTATCTATGTGGTCGTAGGGGAGCGAGGCATCAGAAACCTCAGCTTCTCTGGGGGCCAGCATACTGAGGGCGGTGTCCGTCTCTTCTCCCTCACTGCTTTACCTTCCTTGACCCTAAAGAGGATCACATCAGAAGTTAAAAACTATCGTCTCCACAACTGTTTCAAAGCTTCCTTTGCTTTGGCTCGTTTGGACAATTTTCTGTCGGGTCTCATCATTAAAACTTCTATTTTTGACAGCAGTTGCTCAAATAATCAAACTTTGCTGATGTCAGACGTACAAATACGATCTCTTTAATATTTCAAAAGGGCGAGAAATTCGTGTGGGTTACTAGCAAGCATAGCTAACAACAACAAAAAATGTTACAGCAACAGTAATGATAATTATCCTTGTGTGGTTTAATATTCACTACTCTCTATACCCGAATTGCATTTGCAGTAACTGGAACACCCAACGCTAATCTCCCCTCTTGTTCCATTTCATGTTGTCCCTGCCCTCAACAGCCCAAACCCCATCACCCTGCCGGAGTGTAAGCCTTTATGTGTGTGCGTGAGTGTGCGTGTATATGCGTGCGTGCGAGCGTGTGTGTATACATTTTACTTTGTAAAAGAAACCACCTGTTAATTGTAAGTGGCTGCATGTGAATGAGTAGGATGAATGAAAGCGCTTTGATAGTTTTTTTGCAAGATATAGCACTATATAAATTCCATTTATTATTATTATTATCATCATCATCATCATCATCATTATTATTATTATTATTATTATTATTATTATTATTATTATTATATTATTATTATTATTATTATTAATCTGACAGCCTTGCTGTCAAAGCGCGCAACTTTAAATTTGAGTAATAGATGATAGGGAATATGTTAATATGATTCTAGGACATATCATGGTAAGACGGTTAAGTATCACGCAATCTGGACCACAAGAATGCTAACGGAAAACTTTTCCAAAATAGATTCAGACTTTTTCATGGATTAATGATTGATACATATAAAATAAATTTTTTTAGTACAACTTGCAAGTAATATACACTTAACAATTTAACTCTTGATTGGTAGAGAATGGTGAATGGTGATTATTATTATTTATTTATTGTCATCGTATTCATCATACTCATCATTATTACCATTATCATCAATACCACCACCATCATCATTATTACTGATATCACTATCATTATCATTACCGTTATTACTATTATGAATAATATCATTCTTCTTCTTCTTGTCCTCCTCCTCTTCCTCTTGTTGTTTTTGTTGTTGTTCTTCTTCTTCTTTTTCTTCTATGATTTTGATTCTGATTCTGAAGCGATATCACCAACGTTACAGCAGAGAGCAACAACAACAACAAACGTTTAAAATGAGATCACTTATCCAACCCAGACCCCTGCATGGTGGCTTTCTAAGGACTGGAAGGAGAAGCCCACTTCAACAACTGCCACCCAGGTGACAAGGTAGACAAGCCTGCCATTTTTCGAAGAAAGAATTTATCCTGCTGTGGTCACGTCGTGGTATATGTATGCATGTCAGTTTATGAGAATCACCGATTTAAATCTATGAAAATTCCTATGTGTCATATAACTGGACTTTACCTTTCTTTGTTCTTCTTCTTCTTCCCTTTCTTCTTCTTTTTCTTGTTCTTCTTCTTTTTCTTTTTAACTTTCTTCCTTCTTCTTCTTACTTTCTTCTTCTTCTTCTTCTTCTTCTTCTTCTTCTTCTTCTTCTTCTTCTTCTTCTTCTTCTTTCAGGGCGTTGATACAAGGAACGACACTAGAGTAGGTTTTATACCCTGTTTTAATTCTGTATATAGTGGCACATTAATTTTTTTAACCTGAGATTGAAAAGTTGACGAGGTGACAGCCCTGGTATTGATCTTTGTGGTCGATGGGGCCATAAATAACAGGATTGGTTTGGTTTGTATATCATCATCATCATCATCATCATCATCATCATCATCGTCGTCGTCGTCGTCGTCGTCGTGGTGTTCGTCGTCATCATCATCATCATCATCATCATCATCCTTCTTCTTCAATGAGGAGTTGTTGAGTACTGCATGGAATTTTATTTGTTTCAGGCGGTGTGTGCCGTCAACACTTTGACCTTAAGCAGAACCCCCATCCATCCATCCATCTCCCTTCAGGGTGGCTCAGTGTATATTTTTTTAAGGTGTGTGTGAGTGCGTGCGCGTGCGCATGTGTGTGTATGTGTGTGTATGTATGTGTGTGTAGATGTATGTGTGTGTGTGTATGTGTGTGTGTGTGTATAAAGGTACAGGTTTGCAATTGCTCTGTAAGCGTGACTGCAGATGATGATGGATTTCATGGAAAGCAAAGATTTCTATATGTTACCTTACTTCTCCCCCCCCCCCCCCTTCCCTATTCTCTTCCTCGATCTCTCTTTGCCCCTCTTAACTCTACCCTCTCTCATATATCCCCCTCTCACCCCCCCCTCCCCATCCTCCCCAGTATATTTGCATTCCCTCTTCCCAGCTGTACTTTACTACCCTGAAGTGGGACATGGTGACGTCACTGTCAGTCACTTCTTTTTAACCCAGAAAAAGTGAATGTTATCCCCCTCACTAAAAAAAAAAGTTAAGACTAAGTCTTTACTTTTTGCACATTTTAATGACGATATTCCAGTATATGTGACTATTATCATAAAACAAAAGTAAATCTAAATCTGACTTTTTGCCAGTAAATGACTGTATATTTCCACTTCCACCGAAAGAAAGCTTAAAACGCGAACTCTACATTTTGCCAGTAAAAAGGAATGTATTTTTCCATTTCCACTGAACAAAAAAGCTTCAAACACCAGCTCTGTATTTTTGCCAGTAACATGAATGTATATCTCCACTTCCAGTGAAAAATGCCCCTCTGACAGGGAAACCAATACAGTTGCGGGGAGAGCAGCCCGAATTTTACGCAGAGAAACCTGCTCTGACTTAAATTAAAGTAGTACACAACACAAAACACTACACTACGCTACACTACATAACAATACAATACAAAGAAGTGGGTATCGCAGATTTATGTTATTTTCTATTTATCTATTTCATTATTTTATTCCGAGGAAAATGGAATAAGCACACATATCCTTTTTTACATCTAGTCCTCGTGTGTTTGCAGTTTTTCGTAAATTTGTCATCCGTTCCCACCTGCACGCAATGGCTACTCTTCCGAAAAGCGGAACGGGTTTTAATGTGTGCGCAAGATGTTCTGAGTGCGTTCGCACACGTGACTCGGTTTATAGTCTCATCCGAAGGACTTTTGGGGAAGAGTGGAGTCGGCGCTGATGTGAACTCCAGAGGACAAATCTTCTTGAACGAGATTCGAACCCGGGTCAGCAGATCACGAGCGCATCACTCTAACCACCAGGCTATCCCGTCCCTCGCAGATGCCGTAACCAGTACCCCACTTAAGCGGTCACGTGTGCAAACGCACGCAGAACATCTTGCGCACACGTTAAAATCCGTTCCGCTTTTCGGAAAGAGTAGGCCATTGTGTACTGATGACAAAATTTACCAAAGAAAACTGCATACACACGGGGACTTGATGTAAAAAAAAAAGCACACGAGTGCTTATTCCATTATCCTCAATAAAAAGAATAAACAAACAAACAAATAAATAAAGAAAGAAAGAATCGTTCCCGTCACTGTGGCCCTATACTCTTTATCCCCTCTCTATTACCGGTGAATAGTGAGACCCGGGGATAGTGTGTTGTATATACTTACTGCATTGTCTTGTGATGTATTGTGTTTTATTGTATTGTATTGTATTTTGTGGTGTACTGCATTGTGCTGTGTTAAACTTACTGCATTGTCTTGTGATGTATTGTGTTGTGTTGTATTGTTTTGTGGTGTACTGCATTGTGCTGTGTTAAACTGCACTGCATTGTATTGGGTTGTGTTGTGTTGTGTTGTGGTGTGTTGTGTTTGCTTTACAGTCACGCCATGATGATTTCTCTGTCTACATTGGTTTGGTTTGGTTTGCGTGGTGGTTGTTTTTTGGGGGAGGGGGTGGGGGGTGGGGGTGTGTGCTTTGTTTGCTCATTAAACTTCCTCTTTGAGGTTAATGCAACTTCTTTTCCAAAAAACAAAGAAATGGCTGCAGCCAAAATTGGAAAAGCCAATAACTTGATTTAGTTCTGGTGTGTGTGTGTGTGTGTGTGTGTGTGTGTGTGTGTGCGTGCGTGCGTGCGTGCGTGCGTGCGTGCGTGCGTGTGTGTGTGTGTGTGTGTGTGTGTTCGGACGGGATAGGTAAGTGGTCAGAACACTCGCTTTCCCCCAGCCAATGTTAAGCAGCATCGAGCGTGGTTACCAAGTGGAAAGGTGACCGTTGGCGCGCATTAGCTTCAGTACAGTCCCCTGGTTCACCCAGCTGTTAATGAGTACCTGCCCTCTTTAGGGTCAGGGAAGGTAAAGCAGCGAGGGAGAGGAGAAGGGCGCCGCCCTCAATATACTGGCCCCTGGAGAAGCTGAGGTCTCTGACGCCTTGCTCCCCTACATCCACATAGGTTATGGGACACCTTATATAATTATTATATATAACTATGTAGTCATATGGACATGTGCCTACCAGCTGTCAGGTTATTGCTTAGCTAAAGTTTTCTGTTTGGGGAAGATAATTATTTATAAGTCATCTCTAACGGACGCTATATGTTGGACAGTGTGTGTGTGTTTTAAATATTATGTTTAAATGTTTATTGTTTTTATGTATGGCGAGTAACCCGCCGGAATTTCTCTGTCTTTGAGATAATAAAGCTTTTGAATTTGAATTTATAGCCGAGTTGTTAACACCGTTCCACTTCAGCCCCATGGATCCATAAAGTCGTGGGTTCGAATCTCAGCGGCGTTTAGTGAATTAAGGGTGG
>CM054158.1:6015536-6020536 GCA_028751875.1 Rapana venosa
CTTCCTTACCGCAATATGCATGCGCGGGGTCAACGCTGTAGGAATACATGCAATCCTCATTTGATTATTATTTCCAACTTTCTCGTGACTATCTGGTATCACTTTATGTCTTCAATCCCAAAAACAAGTACACCGTGCATTTTTTCATACTTTAAAAAATATGTGAACATCACCAAAAATGTTCCGATTTGCAGTCTATAGAGGATACTACATAACCCGCAAGCTAATACAGGAGTGTAACCTTTAGAAATGTCCGACCCCAATTCCTCTGTCAACCATTTTGCTTTAACAGGAATTGATTCTCGAACAACTCAGTGGTCAGAGCACTCGTTTTCCCCAATTTAAGGTTAAGCAGCATTGAGCGTGGTTACCACTCGGATGGGTGACCGTTTGCGCGCCTTGGCTTCAGTACAGTCCCCCAGTTCACCCAGCTGTAAATGGGTACCTGCCTCTTTAGGGTCAGGGAAGGTAAAGCAGCGAGGGGGAGGAGATGAACGCCGCCCTCAATATGCTGGACCCTGGAGAAGCTGAGGCCTAACACCTCGCTCCCCAACGACCACATAGGTTATGGGACACCTCTAAGGGATTCTCAAAACAGACACTATACTTTAACACGACGTAGAGTATTTACAAGCTTAAAACTTATACCGTACTCAGACAACAGGAAAAAAGTGTCTAACATGTGCATGTAATAGCAAAGGAATATGGAAAAAAACCCTGCAATTTATAAGAGCAATAAATTAAGAACACAACACTCAAGAGTTTGGCAAAACAAATTTTCAGTTAAACCCCCTTCAGGCTAAAAGAAAAAAAAGCTAACTTTAAAAAAGCTAAAAGCTAACTCTTCAGAAAAAAACTGCAATTTATAAGAACATACATAAAAACCTACCTATTTATCCTTTTCAATTCAATTCAATTCAATTTAAACACTTAATTATTTCAGAGACAGAGATTTATAAGCAGTCTGAACTGCTTGCAACGAAAAAGAAAAGATAGGCTTCGTAATCTGCTTAAAGAGATGTTGTACAGTACAGTAACTTGATTTAAGCTGTATACCACTTTCAGTCATAGCAGAGTTCCCTGCGTGAAATATGGGCTGCCCATTCTGAAGAGAACGCGTCGCCACAAGAGTAGCGCCACCCATGTTTTAAATTCTATTTTCCAGTTTCCATGCTTATTTGTTTCCCAGAGAGTGGCCCTAGTAAAACAGAATGTTACCAGGGTGTCACGCTCCTTAAGGGATTGTGGCTAGACCCCCCCACCCGTTCCCTCTCTAACTATCTTCCCGACAACAACAAACGCAGAACACAGAAGAAAAAGTTCCAGACTTTACTTTCCAAACATCCAAAAACAAGCACACCAGACAAATACTTAAATCCACTTTCACACACACAGATTCAACTTCCAGTCACACTCTAAGTCCTAACTTAACAATCCCCTCCCCTCTTCTGCACAGTTCTGAAACCCGCTTGAGGAATGTTCCCCTCCCACTTCCCTCACAGTCACATCTCGGAGTTCACACACACGGTCACCGTGGGGTAGCCCAGGGCAGGCTTAAGTCCTCAAGAAGGGTCACGGGTGGGCAGGGCAGCAGGGAGAAGGGAAATGGGGGGAAAGAGGTAGATCCAGGGGATAAAGGGACAGAGGGTCAAGGACAAGCTGTCGGCGACTCCTCAGGGCACACCGGGCTGCACCCTCTCCAGGCACGACTCCACCGCTGGAGGCAGAGTGGAGTTGATTCTGTTCTTAACTCCAGGGGTAAAACTCACTCCGAACGGGTGTCACTGTGGTGGCTGGATCCCGGGTCGTCAGATCACTAGCGCAACGCTCTAACCACTAGGCTGTCCCGTCCTCTTAAGAACAGAGTAAACTTGCTGTATATTTTCTGTCACAAAACACCTGTGCAGAATGACGCAAACTCCTAGCAAATAGGATCAACAACAACAACAACAACGACAACAACGACAACAGGCACCCCACTGCATCTGTTCATGTATCTAGACGAGAGTCAACTAAACTAGCAGACGATAGCAACAGCATCATAATTATACTATTTATTTATTTATACCACTTTAAGTCACGAGATTACTCTGCGTGAAATTCGGGCTGCTCTCCACGGGGAGATCGCGTCGCCACAAGAGCAGCGCCACCCTTTTTTGTTTTTGTCTGCAACTGTATTTGTTTCCCTATCAGAGTGGCTTTTTTCTACAGAATGTTGCCAGGGACAACTCTCTTGTTGCCGTGGGTTCTTTTACGTGCGCTGAATAATTTTGTGTAACACACGGGACCTCGGTTTATTGTCTCATCCGAAAGACTAGCGCCCAGACCACCACTTATGGTCCAATGGATGGGGGAAAATTTTCGGGCCCAAACGGAATACGAACCACCGCACACTTCCGACCCGGACTTTTCGCTTTCTAGACAGGCGCGTTACCTCTAGACCACCGATCCACAAAACAGTAATATATACAAACTTTATTTAAACACATTGAGGATGACGTAATGTCCAACAATATCAACATTTCTGACGGCTTTATGTGGAATGCATTTCAAGACACAAAAACGGCTGCATTTAAACTACATCTATCAGATGTAAATCTTAATTCAAATGTTAAAAACAAACTTTTTAAAAGCGCAGAATTAATACGAATTTTTCCTGTTAATAGCATCATCAACAATAAAACAAGTACTACTGCTGCTGTTGTTAAAAGTACTGTTACCTACTCCTGAGACAGGCTATATCCAGCCGCCCGCTTACAAAAATGATGTGTTCCATTTCGCTTTCGAGTGGGGGTTGGCTACAAATATATGAAAACATAGGTCAGAGCCCACAGGTGTGACTGTGACGACGATGGAACTAAAGTATTATTTCTCCATTTCTTTACGGTGGAGGTATGACGTAGGGCATTTCACAAGCTTAACACGAGGGAGAGAGAGGGAGGGGAGAGAGAGAGGGGGAGTCAGTCAGAGTATGTATTAAAAAACAAAATTTGCCCCCATCACAGGTGAGAAGCCTAGCCAGATGCTCTTGTAAAACCCTTTGGACAAAAAGAGAGGATTGAAATAGATGTGTTGAGCTGGTGTAGGATAGTTTATGGTCTTGAGAGAAATACGTCCAGAAAAGAGAACGTTTTCTTTTTCTTTCTTCCTTTCTTTCCTTTTTACATTCCTGGACTAGAGTTCCGAGGTTAACCAATAGCAAAACTTTTGCCTATGCCGACTTTCTCTCTCTCTCTCTCTCTCTCTCTCTCTCTCTCTCTCTCTCTCTCTCTCTCTCTCTCTCTCTCTCTCTCTCTCTCTCTCTCTCTCTCTCTCGTTGTTTTTGCTTTTTGCCCACTATTGAGGTAGCCATATTCTGCCATCGAAGATAATTTCTAAACACAACATTACTGTCCAGGCGTTCTTTTTATATATAAAAAATTGTTATCCTTTCTTACCGGCATGCCATGGCTTACTCTTCCAAAAGGTAGAACGGTTTTTTAACGTGTGGGTAAGATGTTCTTCGTACGTTCGCAGGTGAGATCTCAGTTTATAGTTTCATACGAAAGACTTTCAACGCAGTGTGAGTCGATACTGATGTTGTTAACTCCAGGGGGGAAGATCCTCGAACGGGTGCCTCGGTAGCGGTTCAAACAACAGGTTATCCCCCCCCCCCCCCCCAACCACACACACACTTTAAAAAAAAATCATCTAATCGTATTCTTCCCTCCTCCCACTAAGGTTTCACTGAGCATCTGTCTATAACAATCCCTGATCCTCACAGTCTTACTTCACAAGCTGTATTCTTTGATATGTTTAAAGCGTTTGATCGTGTCTGGCACAAGGTTGTGTTTTTGTTTTTTACATGAAAATAAAAGCAAGTGGCATCAGGAATAAACTGTCAGACTGGTTTGCAGATTATCTGTCTGATCGATCTCAAACTGTCCTTGTGAAAGCCGACGGATCAGAATACAAAACGGTACGTGCAGGCGTTCCCCAAAAATCCGTACTGGGTCCATTATTATTTCTCCTTCGGATGAGACTATAAACCGAGGCCCCGTGTGCGAACGCATGCAGAACATCTTGCGCACACGTTAAATCCTGTTCCGCTGTTCGAAAGAGTAGGCCATTGTGTGCCGGTGGGAACAGATGACAAAATTTACAAAACAGCATACACACGCATACATTAAAAAAAAAAAAAAGTAATCTGAGGGCTTTGATTTGTTGCTTTACAAGATTCAGCGCTATATAAATTCCCTACATTATTATTATTATTATTATTATTATTATTATTATTATTATTAATATTATTATTATTATTATCATACGTATTGATGGCACTGTAAATTATATTCAGTCAGATATCAAACTTTTTGCAGACGATACCAGTCTCAGTCTGCTTCTTAGCGCACAATGCCTCAAATAATTATGCATACAGAGATACTCAGCTCTGATTTTGAAAATACAAAACACTTTGGCTACACGCTTGAAAATTAAATTCAACGGAAATAATAATAATAATAATAATAATAATAATAATAATAATAATAATAAATAATAATAATAATGTATGGAATTTATATAGCGCTGAATCTTGTAAAGCAACAAATCAAAGCGTTGTTAACATTTCTCTCCCCAAAATCGTAATTATCATTTTATCGCTATCATTCAGATGAACACCTCTGAATGGTTCTGATATACACAAACACTTAGGCATAATGTTAGAAAATAATTGTAAATGGGCTGAGGATATACATTTGTTAGTGATACTTTTACTATGTTGATTTTGTGCCTGAACAGTTATGAATATAAACTCAACAGAAAAAGCTCACGGTATAATGTAAAAATCGTTCATATTTCCGCATTTTCATTATGCAGACATTTTTGGGGACGACTGCTCAGAAATAAAGTCTTGGTATCTTGAAACAATTAGAAAAATTATTGGAGCTGTTCATGGGACAAACTATGAAAACACACACACACACACACACACACACACACACACACATATATATATATAT
>CM054158.1:6023036-6025536 GCA_028751875.1 Rapana venosa
TGTGTGTGTGTGTGTGTGTATACACACACACATATATATATAAATGTATATATATATATATATATAATATATACATGTATGTATGTATGTATGTATGTATATTCAAGTATTTCTTACTGTGACTAGAAATTCTACAGTCACACGCTGTATATGTGTGGAGGGAGGGGGAGGCAGGAAAGAGGCACACTCTCTCTTCAAGTGTCCGGTCTGGTCCTGCAGACATCGACGATCATGGCTCTCCATTCTTCCCTGTTCTCGGTCCTTCTCATGAGCTCATTGTTGGTGCCCTCTTTATTCGTTGCGAATTTGTTTAAGCTGTCTGTGAATTTTGTGCGTTGTCTTCCTTCGCTCTTGTTTCCACAGATTTTGCCACTCCATAACAGTTTCTCTAGTCCGTCAGCCCTGATTATATGGCCGAAAAATTTGAGCTGTCTTTCTCTGATGGTGTTGAGAAGGGATCTCTTGAATCCAGCCATTTCCATTACTTCTGCATTTGTTTTTCTTTTAATTACATTAATTTTCTATTATTATACTAATTATGCAGAGAAGTAAGAGTAATCTATACAAGCTAGTAAATAATCTACAAATTTTAAAACAACGTGGAAAGGAGGAATTTTAAATTTTTTTTTTAT
This sequence comes from Rapana venosa, assembly GCA_028751875.1. Classification (NCBI taxonomy): domain Eukaryota; kingdom Metazoa; phylum Mollusca; class Gastropoda; order Neogastropoda; family Muricidae; genus Rapana; species Rapana venosa. The sequence goes on from CM054158.1 coordinate 6,023,669, forward strand.
GGTAGACCTGATAGCTTGATAGTGAGTCCTCTCTCTCTCTCTCTCTCTCTCTCTCTCTCCCCTCTCTCTCTCTCTCTCTCTCTCTCTCTCTCTCTCTCTCCTCTCCTCTCCTTATGTCCTTTCTCTTGTCCAATTCAATAGATTTTATCGTGGATGTTGTTTTTATTGCAGATTAGAGATGAGATTATTAGTACTATTATAAGCGATACTGTTTTAGTTTGATAGTCCAGTTGATTATGGGCTTTTGAATTTTGTATCGTATAGGGGTTTTACTTGTTTGAATAATTGTTTTTTTTAAATTATTATTTTTCTATTTGATTGAATGTGTTTTTCCCATTTCCGTTGATACTCCTCCCCCACCCCCCATCCTTTCCAATGCTTTTCTGTTATCATCGTTATGTTGTTGTCTCGTGGTGATGGGGATTATTTGTTATATTGTTGTCTCATGGTGATGGGTGATTGTTGTTATTATTGTATCTCTATTATAATAATCATTATTATTGTCTTACTTGACTTATCCTGCTTGTTTGATAGTTACTGTGCGAATATATTATTTTTTTAAAGCGCTATTTGAAGAGTATGAGCGCATAAAAAGCACACGTTTGCTGGGTGGAGGAGGAGAGGAGGGAGGTCATTGAAGGCAATATTGTCAGTAATGACGCAACGAATGCCTAGTATTTTCTAACATTTTGTTCTTGTACCTTTTTATAATCTAAAGTATAAACGTGAAAGAATGGATGAAACAGTAGGTGAAGTAATTTGTTTGTCCTGACGTTTTATGATTTTCTTTTTTTTAATTCTTAAAACATTCTTTATTTAAATGTGTGTGTGGACGTGAGCGCGCACGCGCGCAGGTGTGTATGAGTATGTGTGTGCGTGTATATGTATATGTGGTAATTTGTATTTTCAATGTATTACCTTATCGATTTTCCTTTTTTTTTAACTGGTTTAATTTAATGGTAAAGGATGCAATAATGTAGTATTTCAGTATAATCATTAAGAAATGTGTTCTTAGATAGATGGCTTGATGAAAAAAAAGCAAATGCATTGCTTATTCAATGTACCATCTGGAAATAAAAATTTGACTATATATATATATATATATATATATATATATATATATATATATATATATATATATATATATATATATATATATATATATCCCCTCTCTCTGTGTCTCTGTACATCTGTCCGTTTCTGTTTGTCTCCCTGCCCCCCCTCCACCCCCCGCTCTGTGTGTGTGTGTGTGTGTGTGTGTGTGTGTGTGTGTGTGTGTGTGTGTGTGTGTGTGTGTGTGTGTGTGTGTGTGTGTGTGTGTGTGTGTCTATCTGTCTGTCTGTCTCTCTCTCTCTCTCTTAGTGTTGTGCACGAAGGTGTGTGCGTGTGCATGTGTCGATATTCGAAGGGCAGGGGGTGGGGTGGGGGTGGATGTGGAAGGGGGGAGGGGGAGGACAGCTGGGAAGGGAGGTAGGAGATGGGGAGGGTGGGGGAGAGGAGGAGGAGGAAGGACTGGGAGATCAGTTTTTTTTGTGTTTTTTAAAAGCCAAGTTTTTTTTGTGTTTTTTAAAAGCCTCACATTACTTTTCCTTCGCATTGTTCTGACTACATTTGGACAAGGTTTTTTGTTGTTGGGTTTTTTGTGTTTTGTTTTTTTGTTTTTTTACATACGAGTCTCGCCAACTTCGTTTTCTGTAAGGAAGACTTTTTTTCTTCTTTCTCCCTCCTCACCTCCCATCCCCTTACACCCCCCCCCCCCCCCACCCCCGAAAAAAAGGGTGTGGGAAGAGTGAGAGCAGATGAGCAGTAGGAACACAGAGAGAGAGAGAGAGAGAGAGAGAGGGGGGGGGAGGGAGGAGAGAGAGAGA
>CM054158.1:6044081-6157071 GCA_028751875.1 Rapana venosa
CGTTTTTGAAAAGGCTTTTGACAGCGGGACAGACAAGCAATCTGGAAACATCCTTCTCCACTATGGTGTGCCACCAGAGTTTGTCAGCATCATAAGCCAATTTTTATGAAGGATTCTCCTGCCAGGTCATCCACGGTGGAAGACTCTCCGACAGCTTGGGGAAATCTCTTCCGGCGTCAGACAGGCTGCTTGTTGTCTCCACTCTCTTCCTTGTGGTGCTGGACTGGGTGACAAGACGCCTATCAAGTTCCGGGGAAAGATATCCAATGGACCCTCATGACCAAAGCTGGAAGATCTCGATTTTGCCGATGACCTGGCTCTGCTATCCCACCGCCTGCAGCACATCCAAAGCAAAGTCACTGCCCTAGATACCACAGCTAGACGTTTGGCCTCAGGATCAGTCAAGAGAAGACCAAGCTACTGCGTACCAACAACCAGCAAGAGGCTCCTGTCACCATCTCTGGGAAAGCAAGAGGATGTCAGTGAATTTGTGTACCTGGGCAGTAAGATCAGCCAGACAGGAGGCACAGACGAAGACATCAAGCAAGAATAAAGAAAGCACGCCAAGCATTTGCCATCTTGAAACCCGTAGGAGAACAAATGCGATCTCCACAACCCCCAAAGCTCAGGATCTTCAACTCCAACGTGAAGTCTGTGCTTCTCAAAGGTCAGAAACTTGGCGGGTCATCAACACCAGCTCCTCCAAATCCAGACCTTCATCAACGGATGTCTCCGGCAGATCCTTCATCTCAGATGGTTCGACAGAGTGCCAAGTACCGACCTGTGGATAAAGGCGAACCAACAGCCTATGGAAGTCCAAGTAAGGCGGCGAAAGGGGCGTTGGGTGGGCCCACACCCTACGGAAGGAGCCTGGCAACATCACCAGACAAGCCCTCGAGTGGAACCCGCAGGGGAAAAGGAAGAGAGGGCGCCCCAAACAGACCTGGAGGAGAAGCCTGCATAGTGAGCTGAGAGACTCCAGCCTGACATGGGAAGAGGCCAATACCCTTGCCAAGACAGGAGAAGGTGGGGGGGACGCTGTTGAGGCCATGCTCCGCTAGGAGCTAAAGGAATAAAAGAGAAGAAGAAGAAGAATTTAGGGATTTTGTATGTGTTTTTCAATGGGTTTAGATAGTACAGAGAGATTGAAATTGGCCCTGTAATTTGAAGGAGAAGAGCAGTTACCTGATTATGGACAGGTATAACTTTTGCCTTTTTAAAACTTGAGAGGAAAACATCTTTTCTCAATACACAAGTTGTATAGATATGTCAGTGTTTCAACAATAACCGGACTAGCGAGTTTTATAATCCAGCACTAACTTGTCTAGATCACGTTTCTAAAAATTCGTTTGCATTTTTATGCTTTCTAATACATCTAAAGGTTGTCATGGCTGGAGTTTTAAATGGAAAGTTAATATGTTTTTGAGTTAATATATTGTTGTAGGTAAGAAGATCATTTTCCCGCTTGACTTGTCACATGTTATAACTTTATTTACTACATTTGAAAAATGGCTGTTTAATTCATCATTGATATGTCTTTAATGAACTGTTGACTTTTTGAAACATTTTTTATTACATAATGTATTGATGGCTTTCCAAACTGGCAAGAGTCACTAGTGGTTATTAACAACTGTTGAAAGTAATACGCTTTGATCTGCATTTAATGGAATTCACTTTATTCCTTTGGGTCCTGAATTGTTCAAGTGTACCATGGGTTTTTTAGGGGGTTTCTTAAGTTTATCTCAGATTCTATGTCTTTTGTTATCCATGGAGGGTTTTGGTTTTTTTCTTTAAGTCTTTTTTTTATAAAGGGAGCATGTTTGTCATACACTGAGATAAATAGTTAATCCAAATTCAGCGCTTCATCTGGGTCTCTGATATGGTATACATCGTGGGAATGGCGAGTTCATCAGGTCCGAAAGAAAATTATCCTCACAGAAGTGTTTGAATTGTCAGGAATATATAGTTTTATGCCCAACTTTAGGAAGTTTTAAAGCACGCTTAAACCAAGTACAGCAGACAGATTATGATCACTGCATCCACATGACGGAGCACATACTTACTTCAGCTATGTGCTGTTTTGCGTTAGTGTAATTATATCAATTAAAGTTACTGAGTTATCTGTTATACGTGTGGGTTTATCTATTAGTTGTTCCAGACCAAGCACTAAGAAGAAGGAAGGCACAGCTCTATTTCATGTTAAGTACAAATTCAATATATCATCATGGTCCTTTTTACTACAACAACTTGTTGCATAGAAAACGGTTGCATTCAGAAAAATTTTTAAAGCACTCACACACACTCACACACATACGCACACACACACACAATCAATGCACCCTTGCCTTGATATGTATCAACAAGCATAGAAATAAGAACAGAATAAGCTAAAACCTTTTTAACTGTTTAATAAGATCCCCGAAACTAAAATTATAAAAACCATATCTCTCCACCATATATATATTGAGAGAGAGATATATCATCTACTCCATTACCCCCTCTGGGGTCGTAGGGGGACGCAGTGACAAACGCTGCAAACCATTTACCCCCCCATTTGCAGCTTTTGTGAGTGTGTATGTATGTGTTGTGTATGTATATGAGTGTGTATGTATGTTGGTGTGTATGTGTGTGGGTGTGTATGTATGTGGGTGTGTATGTATGTGAGTGTGTATGTATATGATGTGTATGTATGTGGGTGTGTATGTATGTGGGTGTGTATGTATGTGGGTGTGTTGTATTGGGTGTGTATGTATGGTGAGTGTGTATGTATGTGGGTGTGTAAGTATGTGAGGTGGTATGTATGTGGGTGTGTATGTATGTGATGTGTGTGTGAGTGTGTATGTATTGGGTGTCTATGTATGTGGGTGTGTATGTATGTGGGTGTGTATGTATGTGAGTGTGTATGTATGTGGGGTGTATTGTGGGTGTGTATTATGTAGGTGTGTATGTATGTGGTGTATACAAAGGAAAAAGTCCTTTCCCATAAAAGTTCCAAACACAAATGTCAACATTTCCCCCAGTTTCCTGAACAATTAATAAATTCCTGCAAAAATCTTGACACTGACTCTAGCCTCTCCTTACACAATACAAGAACATGCCCAACTATTCCATAAATCTGCCAGTAATTTCACGAAGTATAAAAAAGCACATATACATGATCACATGCACACATCAATACAAAAACAGTTATGCACACAGATGCACACCCCACACACACACACATACACAAACACACGCACAAACATACATAACAAAACAACACTTTTTTTAACACTCTGGTAAAACTATTTTGATATTCCACATTGCTACCAAATTCTGTAATTTGGGTTGTTATAATCATATAAAACAGTTTACACTAAAGCTGCCATCGTATCTTTTTTTTCTCGGGCGCCCCCCTCCACTGTGCTTTTCTTAATAATAAGCCTTGACTGCCTGGAATGTACAGGGTACAAACAACAACAATCCTATTTCAAAAGGGAAAATTAAACACAACACCCAACACTCCAATGCAAGCAAACGGAAACACTTTTTACGGGAAGTAACCTCTGTGAAATGTATCACTACAGTGACATAGTTTTCTCCCGTGATGATTTCCAGTGATTGGCAATAGTCCTAGAAAGCTTAAAGACCAGACTTGGAAAACAGAGCTGGAGCATATGGGATGGAGGTGAGCTCGGAGAAAAGTAAAGTACTTGTTAACAGCACGACAACGCCACTGCTAAAATTTACATGAACGCCAACAACTGGAGGGGGTAGACGCTTTAAATACTTGGTGCTACACTCACAAAGGACGGGGCGATCGACGACAGAATCAAGGTCAGAATAGCCATGGCAACATCTTCCCGACAAAACTCACCACCATATGGAAAAGTAAAAAGATCAGTTTCCCAATCAAAAATAAAGCTCTACAAAGCCCTAATTCAGACTATCCTGCTGTACGGAAGTGAACCTGGACATTGACTGCTGAAGCAGCAAAGCAATCCAGTCATTCGAAACAAAATGCCATAGAAAACTACGGGGCATATCCTGGAGAGAACGAAATACCAATGAATTTGTCAAGAGTCAAATATCACGGCTGGCAGGACCACGGGAACCCCTTCTCACCATCGTCAAAAGAAAAACTGACATGGTTCGGCCACGTCACCCGCCACAACACTCTGCCAAAAACAGTACTGCAGGAACACTCGAAGGTGGCAGAAAGAGGGGAAGACAACAAGTCATGGATGGACAACATCAGAGAATGGACCGGATGAATGACTCGGCACTACTGCGCGAGCCGAGGACCGGGATGGATGGAGGAGGCTTTCCACAGCATTGTCTTTCGTGTTCCCCCACGACCGCCAAGGTCACGGGTTTTGATGATGATGAATGAGATGATGATGAGAAAGCTGTCATTCTTCCAGCAGTGAAGGGTTAAAACAGAGAAAGATGGAGCGGGCTGGGTTGTCAGTCAAGTCATCCATAGTGGGCCCCCCTAAAGTAAGAAGACTATGGGGTATGTAACATCTAGTGATAACACTATCGCAGGGCCATGCTACTACAATTCATTGGACAAACGTCCCCTTCTGAACTACCACTCCCCGGTTGACATTTCTCATTCAGATATTGTCGTGAGTACAGGTCCGCCTGAAACACACCAACACACATGCAACACTGATTTTCCCTACAGTACTGAAACACACATGCCAGCACACACGTCAACACTGACTCCCCCACAGTCCTGAAACACACCAACACACACGTCAACATTGATCTTCCCTTCTTTCTTTCTTTCATCTTCCGCTGGTGCCCTTCGGCGTCGCGGGGAGACACAGACGTCTGTCTGCAGCTAGGTGGGAGGCTTGATGTAGTGACAGGTCATGGGCTCGCAGGGTGTCAGCCACAGAGTTGCTCCATCATCTCCTTGGTCTACCTCTGGCTTTCCAGCCATTGTATTTGGTGGTGTATGCCCGTAGGGGTGGTTGGTTGGGCGGGATTCTAGTGAGGTGACCAAACCACCTGATCCTTTGTTTTTCGACATGGTGGAGAATTGGTGCTAGTCCGACCATGTCTCTGACACCTCATTCTTGATCTTGTCGCATCTGGTCTTGTTGACAGCTTTTCTCAGGCAGCGCATTTCACATGTGACCAAATTTTCTCTCTAAGCTTTTGTTAGGCCCATGTCTGACCTGGTATGTGAGTGTTGGAACAAATTCAAAAATCAAATTCAAAAGCTTTATTATCTCAAAGACAGAGAAATTCGGCGGGTTACTCGCCATAACATAAAAACAATAAACATTTAAACATAATATTTAAAAACACACACACTGTCCAACATCAGCACGCACCCATCATGAGATAAAATGCATCCACAAATCAGCAATATCTCAGCCAGCCACAAACCCACCCCAACAAAATCACTTTACTCATGTGCGCACAAGTAAACCCGTACTCCGCACATCACAGTCACTTGCGCACAAGGCGCACCCCACGCTCGCACTTTGTAAACATTCGTACCCATGCTCACGCATTTTAATAATATAAGTTAAATTGTTGTAACATGTTGAAATAAGACAAATATTAATTAAATTAATACTATGTTCTTTAAGATATTGAACAGTCTAAAATAATAACAGCGCACATATTTAACAAAAAAAAAACAAAACAACAACAAAATCATTTGTATAACATGTATAAGACAATATCATGAAGTTAATACCATTCTATTAAAAACTGAACACAGTTTACACAAAAAAAATATTTTTAAAAGGTAGCCTTTAGTCTCCCTCTCTCTCTCTCTCTCTCTCTCCTCTCTCTCTCTCTTCCCTCTCTGTCGTGGCTTTAGTTCAATTCAGATTTATTATCATACATTTTTAATTACGAATTGGGGTTTGGGAATAAAACATTTTAAATCGCAGGGTTTCTAGACTTGGGTTCTCTGTAGCGCTTTTGAAAAGGGCAGGAGTTCAAAATTTTTTGCAAGCACTGTGTGTCATCACTCACAATCTGTCTAGCTCTGCCCTCTCACACGGCATTTCATACAATCATTCAGTTTCATTTGCTCACAGCCCACAATTTTGCCACATCTGGTTACAATCTTGTTTTACTATGTTTTTGTTTTTAACAGCGGGCCCCCCATACCAACAAACCAAGGAAAATGAAAGGACAGACTCAATAAAGCATCGGTAGAAATTTGGTAAAACTTTTACATTTACTTTAAGACTCCGGAGTTTTGAAGGAAAAAGATGCGTGAGGGGCTTTTTCTATTTACAAGGTCTGTATTAGCATCAAAGTTTAGTTTTCATCAATAATAGTACCTAGATATTTGTATTGGTGTACACCTCTACCTTTACACCATCAATGTAAAGATTTGGTATGGGCGGGGGGTCCCTGCGAAAATCAATCAACATTTCCTTAGTCTTTTTAACATTAAGGTCAAGACAGTTCTGTTTGAAACCAGGAGGAAACTCCTCAACTTGTTAAAATACATGACATGGGAATTAGACAGATCTTCCAGAGCAGAGTCATCAGAATATTTGATTAACGGTATAAGATCAGAGCCAGTGCAGTCATTTGTGTAAAGGGTAAAAAGGGATGGGGGACAGAACAGTGCCTTGGGAAGAACCAGTGGAAGTTGATCTTTGAGGGATATGGCTTTTTGAAATCAAACCCAAACTGTGCCCGGGTGTGTCAAAAAGCTCATTATCCAGAGAATTAACCGAGGACAGACATTTACTGAGAGCAGTTTGAAGCTAATAGATGGGGCTGAATGGTATTAAGGCAAAGAGAAGTCAATGAAAAGTATCCCAACAAAGGAGTCGGGTTTTTCTTTGGTGGGAATAAACATTATGCAGCAAGGTAATTGTAGCATCATTTGTGCTTCTGTTGGCTTTGTATGCAAACTGAAGAGGATCTAGATATGAAGAAGTAGAGAAAAGAAGCCGTTTGAGAACGATTTGTTTAAAACATTTCATTACTATTGGAGTGAGAGCTACTGGTCTATAGTCATTTAAAGATTTGGGGTGATTATTTTTTGGAACAGGACAAATTATTGATTTTTCCAGAGACTTGGAACATGGCATGCTTTCAAAAACAGAGAAAACAAATCACTAAAAACATGACACAATTGTTCCACACAAGATTTTAAAAGCCGCCCACAAATACCATCCACACCCACAGCCTTCCTCACATGCAAAAGCTTTAAATACTGATTTAACATCTGTAGCATGAACAGTAAAATCTTCATCATTCGAATCATTATCACAGACATTTTTTTGCAGGTTAGACAGAACAGATTTAAGCTCATTTTGTGATCTTCACGCTCAAAGCGGCAATAGAACTCATTCAGTTCATCAGCAAAAGCTTTTTGTTCCTCTAGTGGCATTGACTGTGTTGACATTTTTGAGTTTGCTTGCCCTGAAAGTATCTTTAAAAACCCTTCCACGCATTAGCCAAATGACCCCTCTGAAATTGTCTTATAAGATCTTTTAAAAATTTTCGAATTTTTTTTGAAGTTCCTTTTTTAATTGTTCTGCAGGGCCCTTTCTATCACCGCTCTGAAACGCTACTTTCTTTTTGTTTAGAGAGGATTTGAGTGTTTTTGTCACCCAAGGTTTATTGTTGGGAAATATCTTTACAGTTTTTTGTGGAATAATAAGATTTTCACAAAAAGAGATATATGCATGTACAACATCAGTCACTTCATCAACATTGTCACTTGAGTCAAGAAACACACTCCAGTCAGTACACTCAAAACAACCTTTCAACTCTTCCACACTCTCATGCGTCCACACTTTCACTTTTTGTTTTCACAATAGGGTCAGTTTTTATTTTGGGTTTATATGCAGGTATGAGGAAAATAATTTATTGTGTTGTGATCTGAGGTACCAAGAGGTGGCAAAGCAACAGACTTATAGGCTGTAAAATGTTCCCCCAAAAAATTTGTCAAGAATTTTGTGTTGACGGTAAAAGAAGTCACATATTGTTTAAAAGAAGGAAGAGCATGTTTTAAATCACAGTGGTTAAAATCGCCAAGCACAAAACAGGGCAAATCAGAGCATTCAATTGCAGTTCGTGTACTGTGTCAGAGATCTGGGAGGCGGCACGTGCAGCACAGGCAGAGGGAGCACATAGCACACTGTCACAAAACACTTGGCCAAACTCCCTTGGCAGATATTAGGACGGAGGACACTGACAACAATTCAACATCTGCAGTACACACTTGCTTCTGACCTTGACATTCGCTCTTGCACACCAACTTTCATTCACGTACAGGCACACGCCACCACCTTGTTTTTTTTCCGCTCTCATCTTTCTCTCTTCCATTCGATACGGCACACCAAAACCATTCAAAGCCACACTCTCATCACTAATAAAATCGCTAAAACCAAGTTTCAGTAAAACAAAGTAAACATGAATTCTTATATCAGATAAAAAAATGTATGTTTTTCCTTGAAGTTCATCGAAATTAAAATTGCATCCATTGGTCGAATTTGATCGCACATTTGCTAAAACAATAGAGGGTAATGCAGTTTAAATTTGAATCGTCTCAAACGTCTTTTCACTCCTCCTCTACGGCCTCTTTTTTCGTGATGAGTTGGGTTCCAGAGTTCTGGCATTCTTAAAGTCACAGCGTAACTCAGAGGAATGTCATATAAACAAGAGTCGAGCAAAAAACAGATTTAATTTCTAAAAGTTTCTCTCTGAATAAGATATATGTAGGGCCTGTACCCGTGTTAACATGGCTGTCGTTTTCGAAATGGAAGGCAGGTACACATAAAAATCCACGCCCCTAATACACCACCACCACAAATAAAAACAATCGGCACACATCCATCACTGGTATAGGACACTTATAACCCCTCACAGCAACACAATCACAGTCAAATTCTTCTTCTTTGCACCAAAATACAAAAAAAACATCAGAGCTCGTAACCCTGCGGCCACCCAGCTGTGAAGCGCCACCACACAAAATGGCGTTGATAGTTTGCCTTTGGGGCTCATTGGGGTGCTGGAATGTTTTAGAAGGGGGGCGATTGGTAACTGACTGTGTTCGCTTTCTGGCATCTTGTTTATATCTCTCTGTCCAATTTTCCATCTTCATGAAGAGGCTGCCAAGTATTTAATTCTTTGGTCTGTTTCAGCTGGGGCCGTTGATGTTGATGTCCAGCTTTCCTGGATTTCTGCTGACAGACAAACTTCTGTTTTGGTGTACGATCTTTTGTCATACCTCCACAATTTTTTGAGTTTGGGCTGTTGGGTCTTGAAGAGCTCTTGCCTATTCATCGGGGGCTGGGTCAGCAAAAAATAGTTCGTTCGGGGCCCAAGTCTGGGTTGGCTTCCTTTTTTGATTGGTCCATGTAATCACAAGAAAGGGAGAGAGTTTCAGCCTTCCCGACCCCCATGAAACCGGGGAAACCCGTCGGATGTTCCACTGGTGTTCGGGTGCGCTCATACGTTGGCAAAGATTGCTCTGATGTTATCAACAACTGCCCCTTAATCATACTGCCCAGGGTCTTTCCGAGTTTTTCTCTGTTGACTCGGTCGAAAACTTTTTTTTTGTCAACGAATACTGTAGGGAGGTCTTTTTGTATTCGATGGGTCTTTCACACGCTGTCGGGGTGCGAAAAAGGGATCTGAAAAAAAGCAGCTATATAAAGCTTGGGCCAAACCAAGACAGAAGAGGGCACGCCAAGTACAGAATCGCAAGAAAAAATAACGTGGGTTTGGAAAACCTCCAAAAAAAAACTTGGGGGACTTATGGAAAATTAAGTGAAATTTGCAAAAACCCCAAGAAATTTTTTAAAGTGTGGGAAAACGAGAGAGTAAAGAAGACCATTCAAACCCAAAAACAGAGTGAATGAGCAGAGGAGAGGCCTCACAAAAAGAGGGAAAATTTGAAACGATGGGAAGAAATTTTTAAAGATCTTTTAAACCCCCCTTGCCCCATCGGGCCCCACTGACAGTAACGCGCTTTCCGCTGATTCCAATCGACCGCAGGGACAGTTGTGCGCCATTGGGCATACTTTTCCCTCCACACAGATCTCGTAGTTTTCACACTAGTGCTGAAATTAGTGGGGGATGCGGGGGGGGTGCAAGGGTTTCCAGTGATAAATTTAGACCACAAACATGCTGTGTGGGGGAGGGAAGGAAGAAATAACAGCCCCGACCGGAACGCTTTCAATGGTGCAGCGTGGGGGGAAAAAAATGGCGTTTTCTTAGTTGCAGCATTCATTTTTAGCCAGCGATAAATTAATTTATTGTCTTGCAAGTAAAAACATTTGAAAGAGAATTGAAATGATCCGAATTTAAACCACGAGGAAAAGGAGGAAAATGCTGCGTTAGGGAGAAAAAGTGAGCCTGAAAATAAGTGCTACAGGGCACATTCCGACCCGTGTACACACACGGACTGTGGAAAATTTGCCTCCTGGGGGCCCCGGCATAGACCCTGAAAATATCATTTTGCTGTTTCCATTTAAAACCACACTTTGCTTTTAAACGCAATGGCAGAAAAGAACAATATGCCCATAAGAAAAAGCAAAAGGGAAAAAAAAATAGGTTCTGGGCTGCCAAGGTTTGAATGAGGAAAAGGGTAAAACGCCCCCCCCCCCCCCCCCCCCCCCCCCACCAAATTTTTGCTTTTTGGCGTGATTGACCCTGTGCCACAACTACAACTCTTTAGAGACCAAAATTAAAATTTTTTATTTTACAGAATTTCTTGGTTTTCGAATTTGTCACACCTGTGCTGAAAACACTGGTGACACTGTACAAAAATTACTTCTGTACACTTAAAAACATGGTAGCACACGAGATAAACGCATAAAAAAGGCCACGTTTTTTGAATATTCTTGTTTTCAAAAAAAAATATTTAAAACAAAATTCGTCTCTCGAGACTTACAAAAACAAAGGTGCTAGGGGACATTGGTGAAACACCCTTTGAAGTACTTTGCACAAAACCAGGGGTAAACACTCAGTGGTATCTTTTTCCTTATTGACACAACATAACATGCTTAAAAAAAACGTCAAATCCATGCAGGGTTTGCTTTTTTTATCATATATACCAATTTTTACGTATGGTAAAAATAAGGTGCAATGCAAGACACGGGTGACCAGACACATAAACTTGCCCTAAATGCAAGTACAAAGACAAAACCCTCTTGTGACAAAATTTCACTTGATAACTTGTCATGCACACACCAATTGTCTTAGGAGTAAATAATCAGAGGGGGAAAAAAACCTTAAAAGAATTCAAAATCTACAGGCAGTTTAGCTCTGAGAATCCACAACAAGAGTTAAAACATTTCGGGGAGGAAAATTGATCAATTTACGTCACTGCAAAAAAATTAACATCTAAATATAAACAAAAAAGGGCTACTGGTGAAACATCCAATCTATCGTTTTTTGGGTTTTTATAACGCCAACACAAAAGGCTGTACTTGCTAAAATTTCACGTCTCCACAACAACAAGAAACACTGCCGAAACACCAATGATGCTGAAAAAAAATGACAAACATCACAAACCCCCCTTAAAAGGGGGAAAATTTAAAAACCCATGGGCCACTTTCCCCTGCTAAAACAGTGGAAAAGAACGCCAGTTTATCTTGATGGCGCCAAACGGACCATTCATCTGGCCGGGCCCAGAGCTAAAAATAGCCACAGGGCAAGTTCCAGTTCTAAGTGCAGCAGAAAAGGGGGAAAAAACGACGCCGTTTTACTGTTTTTACCCCAGCCCCGAAAAAATGGGGGACGGGATAGCTCATGGCGGAGCACCGCTTTCCCCCCGCCAAGTTAAGCAGGGCGGGCGTGGGTTTCCGTTGGATGGGGGACCGTTTGGCGCCCTTTGGGTTCAGTACAGTTCCCCCCGTTCACCCCCTGTAAATGGGGACCTGCCCCCTTTAGGGTCAGGGAAGGGAAAGCAGCGGGGAGAGGAGATGGGCGCCGCCCCCAATATGCGGGCCCTAGAGAAGTGAGGGCTCTGACACCCGCCCCCTACGCCTTAAGGGATGGACTCCTTTACCTTTTACCCCGTAAGGGCAAAAAAAAGCAGGGAAACTCAAACAGAAGAGGGAGAAGGTCATCAATGTCAAACCCCCCCCTGGGAAAAAATGACAAAAAAGGAAAAGAAATCCCCGGTGTATTGGTTTTGTAGATTCTGTCATCGTTCCCACCGGGACACAACACCTACTCTTATAAACGGGCCGGATTTAAGTGGCGCAAAAGTTCATGCGTTGCACACGGGGCCTCATTTTTTAGTCTCTCCAAAGGGCTTTTGGGGAGATGAGTCGCACTGAGTTAACCCCAGGGAAAATATCCCCCTTTAACGGGAATCGAACCCGGGGCATCAGATGGAGCACAAAGTTCTAACCCCTAGGCTATCCCCCCCATTGCCGGTAATACAGACACCAGCCCCGAACAACCAAACTATTCCTGCCCCCTCCCCTCAAGAGGGGTGGAGGCTAGACTGGTCACAAGCTGCTCTGAAGTGTCTGGCGGCTGAGGTGGTGGGCGGGGTCCAACAGACCACAAGCACAAAAACCCAAAACCCCGCACATCTTCCCACCCCCCCCCCCCTCATCTCCAACATGCCCTCCCTCTCTCTCAATAAGGGAAAATCAGAAAAAAAAAAAAAGAAAAAAGAAAAAAAAGAAAAAAAAAAAGTTTGGGAGGGGCACAAGGGCAGGCTTTCAAACCTACTTTTTAAAACCACCAAGTAGTGATTGGGACATTAACAAAGCAAAAACAGAAAAAACCAAAACTTAAAAATCGTGGGGGTTCGGGACCCTGTACTTGCACAGTGGTGGACGGGGTGACGGCAACAAGGCTGTCTTGTGCCCCCCGTTTACGTACCGGGTTGGGTGGGGGAGGCGGGCGGCGGGCCCCATGCCAACGTGTGGGCCGTGGTTGGTGATCGGGGGAAGGTGCCCCCCCACGCTTTTCAGGGTCTGTATCTAAAACAGGGGGGGGAAAAAAAATTTCCATGAAGTAGGAGATGGCGCCTAATTGTGCCTCAGGCCGGGGCTATATCACTTTTCTTGTTTAAAACACGACCTGGGGGCAAAAAAGCAAAGGAAGGGTGTATGAACATGGCTTTTCCCCCTCATGGGGAAGCCCGCTTTACAGCTGTCTTTATGATTGACTTTGAACCCTTGTAGGGGCTTGACTTGCTCCCTTTTGTGCTGCACCCTGAGGACTAGTGGCCTTTGGAAGCATCCCAACGCTGACTGCCTTTTGCCCACTGGGGGCCCGGGGAAATGGGGGGTGCTGTGGGCAAGGGACCTCCACTAAAATCAAATTTTTTTCTCAATTTCCCAAGCAGCAGCTGCCCCCTTTTTTTTTTTTTGGTTTTTGTTTTGTGTTTTAATCACAAGATTTCTCTGCGTGAACTTTGGCTGCTCTTCCCGGGGAAAAGCGCATGCCACAAGAGCAGCGCCACCCTTTTCTTTTTTGTCTGCAAAGGTTTTTTTCCCCTTTCAGAGTGGCTTTTTCTAGGAATTTTGCCCGGGAACTCTCTTGTTTCCTGGGGTTTTTTTACATGCGCGAATAATTTTGTGAAAACAACCGGGGCCCCAGTTTTTTCATTAAAACCCAAAGACTACACCTAGACCCACCACCATGGCTAATGGATGGAGAAAAAGTTTCGGGGCCTAAACGGGATGTGTGTGGAAAAAACATATAAAAACATATACGTTTCCCCAAAAAGCAAAAAAAAACAAGTCGGCCCAGTCATCCGATTTCACATAGGAAGAATTGTTATTTTTTTAAGTCTTTTCGGGGAAAAAAGGCAGGGAAGGACCAAGAAGGCAGAAAAAAACCCAAGAAGGAAAAACAGAAAAAAGGGAACAAGGGCAAAAACCAAAGCGAAGGGATAGAAAAGGGGAATCCCTGGCACGAATTGCAGAAGGTGGGAGCGAAATTGTTTTTTTAAAAGGCCCCTTTTGGCATCCTAGGGGGGGGGGGGGGGGGGGGGGGGGGGGGGGGGGAGGGGAAAATGCAGACTACTAAAATTTCCAAGTGTAAAAAACGCCCTTTGCCTTATGTTCAGCGTTTCCCTCATGCCGTCCACGTGGATAGAGTCTTGGCCACTCCCACACAGGGAGGTCCCGCAGCCCCCCCGGTGGGAGGGCCCGGCCCAAAACCTCGGGGATGCAGAGACCTTTCCATCCCAAAAAGACCTTCACGACAGACAAAGTCAGGCAGCAAAGTTTAAAACTGTTCACTTTCTGAACGCTTGCATGCCTGGGGTATTTTGAATGCCCGCAAATTTTTTAATTTTTTTGCTTACAAATTTTTGCGCTAAACAAATTCCATAATAAAATTCTACATCTGCCCCCATCTGCGCCGTGGGGGGACCCTTTAAGACCCAAAAACCAGTTCCCCCCATTCCCCCCTCTGTTCCCTTTCTCAGGGTTTTTTTTGAGTTTTAGGCCTGTCCCTTCGCTGATGTTTCCTTCCAGCCTTTTTCCTTTGGCTCCTCTTTTTCTTCCCTTTGGGCAGTGCCTTGTAAAACTGTCTTTTTTAAGTCCCTTTTGGGTCTTTGACATGCCCAACCATTAAGTTTACGCTTTTTCACGATCGTCAGAAGGTTCTCTGGGGCCCAAAGGGTTTGGGGATTCTGTTTTGCACTTTTTCGTTGCTTATGGGTCCTTTTGGGAGAACCAAGGGCCCAAAAGCATCTCATCTCCACCACCTGTACTTTTCTCTAAATTTTATTTTTTATTGCATATCCACCGATTATTTATTGTAGTTACATTTTTGTTTTCTTTTCAATGTTTTGGTTTTAGTTTTGCTCCTTTTTAAGAGTATTATCTTACCTTTAGGTGTGTTTTGGGTTTTTGTTGTTTTTGTTATTATTTTTATTATTTCTTTTTTTCTAAAAGCAACCAACCAAACAAACAAACAAAACCCCCAACACGGATGCTATTTTTTAATCCTTTCTCCTTCCACCCCTTCTTCCCCCTTCTTTAACTCCTTTACACTTTCTACTCCTTGTCAATATCATTGAGTGAACAGAGTTAAAATTTGAAGACAAAACAACTACTTTCCTCCAAATCTGCATAGGGCCCCTGATTCACAGGGAACAGAAATATGGATTGACAAGGGGGGGGCTTAAAATCCGATCTTGGAGATAATTGAAAATTTTTTTCTCTCCAATGGTGTTTAGTTTGCAGTGCTGTTATTTTTTCCCTTTCAGTGCAATCTAATTCTGGCTTTGGGTCCCGGTCTATACAATGGTCCCCGGTACTGAAGCTTTGACTTTTCCCCCTTCTGGGCTTAACCCTGAATCATTAATGCCATTGGTGTTATTAGTCTCAGTTTGGGCTTCTCTGCATGATTTCCATGCCATGTTTTGGAGGCCCGATTCGGGGCTTTAGGCTGGCAAGCCATATCATATTATATTTTTATTATAATACGAGGAAAAAGGGGTGATTCATAAATACACCAAAAATACACACACACAACCCCTTTGATGAAACAGAGCCCCTTGCAAACAACAGAGAACATCTGCCAATTTAAAACCCTGTTCTGTTTTTCGAAGAGTGGGGCCACTTTTGCCGGGGGAAAACAGATGACAATTTAAAAAACCCGCAACATACTCATTTTTTCCATGGAAATTTAAAGAATTCAAGATAGTCATCATCAAGCTGCCATCCAAACCTTATGGAGTTGAACACTCAAGCAACAAAAATGACCATCGAGGCAAAGGTGAAGATAAAGGGAAAAACATGAAGAGCCCGATAGCAGTGGAAGATCTCAGGAGGATGGCTGAAGTGAAAAAAATGCAGAAGAAATTGACAAATTAGAAGCTTTCCCGCCGGAAAACCCTGGGGGTTTTTTGGGTTTTCCGGGTCCCCAATGAACTTATGAGTTTTGCACGGAAAAAAGTTGTAAATGTTTTACAAAAAACATTTTCCAGACAAAATAGTCCCTTGATGACATTGCTCGTGCTCATCCCCTTTCGATCATTACAAACTCAGATCAACCCCACCCCTAGATTGTCAAAATGGAATGCTGGAAAACAAATGGCCTTTATAAACTCGGAAGGAAGGTTTGAAAAGAAAGGCATAAAAAGTACCGGTGCCTGACCACACACCAAGAGGCCTAAAGGAGCACAGGGCAAGGGTTTACCCCTACTAAACAGAAAGTTGGTTGTCACAGGCCCACTGAGGACCAAAAAAACCAAAAACTTGTTTCTTCCAATGGGGCCAAAAAGGGACAATAACCTCAACACAAAAGACGGATCACCAGCGGACGCCCCCCACCCTCAGAGATGGTGGCCACGGGTGCACTGCTCTGCTAAAACACCGGGGAGTGGCCTGCACTGAAAATTTCAAGAAAAACCGGGTCACCAACCCTTCAAAGAACCCGTCCCCTAAGCACTCCAGAAGCTGAGGACCAAATACCTACCTATGGAGGGTGTTGTAAATAAAGGGTCGGGCCCCAAAAGGGACTCTTTCAATAAACTGAAAAGAAAAGGACACATGACCCCTCGAAGAAACACTTTGCTGGCTTTCATGGAACTTAGGGGCTGTTTGGAAAACTTTCGGACACACTTAAATTATTTTTGAAATATTTTTGTATTTTTGTTTTCAGAAATTTTTGGGCCATAAAAAAAATAACAATTTTAAACAGTTTTCCTAACATTAGCTTTTTTTTTTCCCATGAAACTTCCCCAAACCGTGGAAGATGCAGTGGGGGGTTTTAGGTTTTAGTAAAAAGAGTTTGTGATTTGCAAAAAAAATAGAACAAACTGTGAAAATGTATTTTGTAAAATTTGCTGATCTTTTTGGTTTTGGATTCCGATGTCTTTTTTTTTCTTGTTATTGTCCCCTACACTTCCCCCTTTTACGAATCTGCCAGACAAATTGCCACATACTCTTTGAAAATGTATAGTTAATGTTTTTCTTGAACAAAATGTAACAATTTCCTTGTTTGGGCGACTTCATCCAGAACAGGAGATCTTCACCTAATTTCAAAATGTTCAAATTGACCCTAAAGAATAGAAAACATAACTGGATAACTGACTAATCCCGAATTTCAGAAGATAAGCGGTTAATGATTTTGGACAGAACTTTTGTAAATGTGCACAGTTAAGCTATTATCTTAATTTTTTTTGTACACCTGATTTTCGACAAGTTTTTTTTGAATCAACATTGGAACACACAAATGTTATTTCTTAAGTCACCAACATTCAAATCTTTTTTCTCCTTTAAAAAAGGGAACAATGAATCTGCCCCAAAATGCCCTTAAAAACTAACCTTAACTGTAGACTAATTGCAATTCACTCAAAAAAAAAGATATTTCCATTTAGTGATTACAAAATACTCATGGGACCCCAAAAATGCTCCCCAGTTAACAAAAGATAAAGATCCAGCTTTCTAAAACAAAATTGTTTTACAACTTCACAGATAACTCCCCTGTGTCGAGCTCGGGGCCCTTTTCAAGGCTGCCCTGGGTCAGCATCTTGCATGGAAAAAAAAATTTTTTGTACCAAAAACCTTAAAAAATTTAACTTTTGGATGACAAAAAAAGCAAAGATAAAAAGAAAGATAAAAAAGCCCTTTAAAAGTACAACAAAAAGAAAGATGCAAAAACAGCTTTTTATACTTTAGAAAGCAATTCATCAAACCCTGGTAAGCAAAAGGAGGTCATTTAAAAATTTAGAAGGTAAAAAAATCCTTCAAACGTTCACAAACCACAGGATTTGGAAAAGAAATAAAGGATAAACATAAAACGATGTGATAAACAATATATCTAAAGAAACATGTTCAATCATTTCAATTTATTATTTAATGAGAGTAAATCTGATACACGAGTAGTCATTCTAAGCAGTATTTTATGAAATGCCTGACAATACTGAAGATAACACTGATATATCAATATAAATTAGTGAAAATGAAGTTAAGAACCCAAAAAGGCACCAAAAACCCAAAAAAAGCCACTGGGGCCCAAAAAAAATCAATGAATCTTTAAACAAAAGATGTTAGTGCCCTTTCCTAGTAAAAATGTTCAAAACCCTTGTTTTCCCAGTGGACTTTTTCCCAAAAAATGGTGTCAAACTGCAATTGTCCCTCTCTTTTAAAAAAAAGGGGGACCCAAAAATCGGAAATTACGCGGGATTGCCTACTAAGTTGTCAGTAAATTATATATTCATATTTCCCAACACCCGACTAAAAAATGGGGGGAAGCAGCAATTAAATTTTAAAATCACAAGCGGGTTTCGGAAAGTACCGAACACACCATATTTTTACCCAAAAGCAATCGTGCAAAAAATTTTATTCCAAAAAAAAAAAGTATATGAACTTTTTTTGGACTTCCCCAAAAAGGGCCCTTTGACACGTAAGAAATGTTTGGAAAAACTTAAAAAGGTAGGGGGGGGAAAGGAAATGCTTAAGGCCAACAGGCCAGTACTTGTCAGTGTTGTGTGCATCCTTCACTGCAGATGTTCTAATTTCTTTAATGCTTTCAGGGGCCCAAAAAAGGGGTTTTCCTCTTCACCCGTTGTTTTTTCCTTTTTATAAAAAAACTTCCAAAATATCATAAAGAACGGAAAACACGAATTCAGCAATCAAAAAGCCACAGAATTGTTTCCCCCTAAAGTTTGCAGATGACCCATTACTTTTCTCATACCCCGTAAGCTTGGAAAATCAGCTAAACAAATTACATGTATTGCTAAAAATTTGGATTTAAAAAGGGAAATCTTTAAAAATAAAATTTTTGTAAATTTTAGAACGGGGGACATTATCAAAATAGAACACTGGCACTTTGGGCATCAAATTTTGAATTGTTAATCTTTTTAAATACCTGGCCTTACTGCTTATTTTTCAAAACCCCTTTTGGTTTAATGTCCAGAAAACTGGACACAAAAGCTAAAAAAAAGTGTTTATAAAATGTAGACACTACTAAACTGGTTGCTTTTCCCCCAAATCTTTAAACTTTTTGTGCGGATTGCTCCTATACTATGTATCAGCTGGGGTTGGGGGGGGGGGGGGGGGGGGGGGGGGGGGGGGGGGGGGGGGGGGGGGGAAAGGGGGGGGGGTGGCAGAATTTAATCTTAAAAAAATCCATCTCTTCCAGGTAAACATTTTTTTAAATTTGTTAAAAAAAAAATTTGGTTAAATTAAAACCTACCCTCTCCCGGCTGTCACTTTCAATCTTTTTCCCAAACGGCCTACCCCTGTGCCCTTTATAGCCGAAAAATCCAGTCCCCCACCAAAATATTTAAATTTTTTAGATGAAAAAAGGCCCATTTAACTTGGTTACCCCCAAAAATCTTATTCGCCCTCTTTTTTGGGCAAAAAGGGCTTTTTCAAGGGATTTTAATAAAACTTTTTTCCCTGAATTTAACAAAATGATCGATGGCTTCACCAAAATTTTCGGAAAAAAATAACCCTAACCCTTGTTTGTGATTGCTTTTAAATCCTTCACAGCTGGGACCCGGGGTACGGCTCGATTTTTTCTGTAATTTTTGTGCAAAGAAAAAATTTTGCCCCGGTTGTGGGCATGTAATATGGATAAAAATGGTGTGCCCCGATTGTTTTTTTTGGGGGGGGGGTGTTTGCGTGGAAATATTTTTGTGTCCCGGGGTTGTTTTCAAACGACAGCCATGTTAACACAGGACAGGCACCCCACAAAAATTTTTTTTCAAAGAAAAACTTTTAAAAATAAATCTGTTTTTAGCTCGATTTTGTTTAATGACATTCCCCCTGATTCGCTGGATTTTAAGAATGCCAGAACTCGGGGACCCACCACATCAAAAAAGGGGCCCGGGAAAGGGAGGAGTGAAAAAATTTTTTGAGAATTTTAAATTCAACCGGAAAATTACCCTCTTTTGTTTTAGAAAATGTGCGATAAATTCGACCCAAGGACGCAATTTTTAATTCGATAACTAAAGGAAACATACATTTTTTTATCTGAATAAAAATTCATTTTATTTTGTTTTACTAAACGGGTTTAGGATTTTTTTTATGATGAATTTGGGGCTTGAATCTTTTGGGTGTGCCGTATCGAATGGACAGACGAAAAAAGCGGGAAAAAAAAACAATTTGGGTGGGGTGCCGTAGGAATAAAAGTTGGTGTGAAAAGGCGAATGTCAAGGCAGAAAGCAAGGTGTACGCAGATGTTGAATTGTTTCAGTGTCCCCCGTTTCAAAAAAACCCCAAGGGAGTTTGGCCAAGGGTTTTTTGTGACAGGTGATGTCCCCTCCCCCCCTGTTCTTGTCCGCCCCCCCAGATCCTGACCAGCAAAAACTGCAATTGAATGCTCCTGACTCGCCCCTTTTTTTGTTTTGGGCGTTTAACCACTGTGTTTAAAAAAACATCTCTTCCTTTTTTTAAAAAAAAATTTGCGACTTTTTTTTACCCGTCAAAAACAAAATTCTTGACAAAGTTTTGGGGAACTTTTACATCCAAAAAGTCGTTGTTTTGCCCCCCTTTTTGGACCTCAGTCACAACAAAATTTTTTCCTAAACCCTATAAAACCCCAAAAAAAAAAACTACCCTTTTTGTGAAAAAAAGTAAAAGGGGGGAAGCATGAAGTGGGGAAGATTTAAAGGTTTTTTGAGTGTACTGACGAGTGTTTTCGACTCGAGGACAATGTTGATGAAGTGACTGATTTTGTGCATTCATATTCTCTTTTTGTAAAAATCTTATTTTCCCAAAAAAAAACTGAAAAAATTTCCCCCAACAATAAACCTTGGGGACAAAAACCTCAAACCCTCTAAACAAAAAAAAGAAACTTTCAGGCGTGATAAAAGGGCCCTGCAAACAATCCAAAAGAAACTTAAAAAAAGAAATTCGAAATGAAAAGATCTTATAAAGAAAAAGTTAAGAACAATTCAGAGGGGTCATTTACTAATGGGGGAAGGGTTTTTAAAGTACTTTCAGGGCAAGAAAACTCAAAATGTCAACACAGTCAATGCAAGGGAAAAAAAAGCTTTTGCTGAGAACTGAATGATTTCTATTGCCGCTTTGAGCGGAAAACACAATCATGCCTTTCAATCTTTTGTCAAACCCTCAACAAAAGTCTGTATAAGATTCGAATGAAAAAGATTTTACTGTTCAGCTACAGTTTTTTAAATCAGTATTTAAAGCATTGCATGGGGGAAAGGGTTTGTGGGTGTGGATGGATTTGTGGGGGTTTTTTAAATCTTGTGCGAGAACTGTGTCAGTTTTTAGAATTTTTTTTTCTCTGTCTTTGAAAGCATGCCTGTTCCAATCTCGGAAAAAATCAAAATTTGTCCTTTTCCAAAAAATAATCACCCCAAATCTTAAAGGGACTACACCGACTCTCACTCCAAAGAATGAAATTTTTAAACGACGTTCTCAAACGTTTTTTCCTATTCTTCATACTGATCTTCAGTTTGCAAAAAACCCCAACAAAGCACAAAGTCTAAATTTTTCCTTCTGCATAATTTTATTCCCCCCCTAAAAAAAACCCCGACTCTTTTGTTGTATACTTTTCATTGCCCCTTTTCTGCCTTAATCCCTTTCAGCCCCTCATTACTCCAAACTGCTTAAAGATGTCTGCCCTGGGTTAAATTTCTGGATAATACTTTTTTGACACAGGACACAGTTTTTTCTTTTCAAAAAGCCATATCCCCAAAGATCATTCCCCTGGGTTCTCCCCAAGGGCCTGTTCTGTCCCCCATCCTTTTCACCCTTTACCAAATACTGCACTGGTCTAATCTTTTTAACCGTTAATCAATTTTTCGTATCTTTGAAGACAGTCAAAATCCATTTCCCCAAAAATTTTAAAAAATGAGGAGTTCTCCCCTGGTGCAAACAAAAACGTCTTGACTTAATTTAAAAAGACTAAGGAAATGTTGATTGAAATTTTTGCAGGGCCCCACCCCTACCAAATCTTTCATTAGGGTAAAGGTAGGGTGACACAAACAAATATCTAGGACTTTTTTGATGAAAACTAAATTTTATGCAAATAAGACCCTTGTAAAAGAAAAAACCACCACGCATCTTTTTCCTTTAAAAAATCCGGAGTCTTTAAAATAAAAGTAAAAGTTTTAAAACCCAAATTTTCTACCGATGCTTTTTTGAGTCTGTCCTTTCATTTTTCCTTTGGGTTTTTTTTGGGATGGGGGGGCCGACTGTTAAAAACAAAAACATATAAACAAAAATTGTAACAGTTGGGGAAAATTGGGGCTGTGAGCAAATGAAACTGAAGACTTTATGAATGCCGGGTGGAGACAGAGTAGACGATTGGGGGTGATGACACACATGTGCTTGCAAAAAATTTTGAACTCCGCCTTTCAAAGCGCAAAAGAGTCCCAAGCAAACCCTGCGATTTAAAAATATTTTAAACCAACCCAATTTGCTAATTTAAAAATGTATGACAATAAATCTGAATTTAACTAAAGCCCCTGACGAGAGGAGAGAGAGAGAGAGAGGGGGGGGGGGGGGGGGGGGGGGGGGGGGGGGGGGGGGGGGGGGGGGGGGGTGGGGGGGGGGGGGGGGGGGGGGGGGGGGGGGGGGGGGGGGGGGGGGGGGGGGGGGGGGGGGGGGGGGGGGGGAGAAGGCGGCTACTTTTATTTTGTGCGCAATGAAAAAAGTATTTTTGTTTGTTTTCCTGCTATAAAAAAGGGTTTTTTTTCTTTTTTAAAAACTCGATTTTTGCGTTCTATTTGTGTTTTTTTTAATATTTTTTTAAAAAGTTTAAAAATTTTTTTAAAAAGGGGGAAAGGCAAAATTTTCCAATTCTCTGTCCCTGACTTAATTAAAGCTTTTTAAAAATTTTTTTTTTTGGGGAAAATTTTGAATTTTTAATTTTTTTTTTTTTTTGGGGGGGGAAAAATTTTTTTGTTCCCCCTTTTCCAAAAAAAAGGGTTTTTTAAAAATTCCCAACCCAAAAATTTTAAAACCCAAAAAAATTTAACTTAACACTTCCGGGATATTGTACTTTTTTTGTCAACAAAAATGGGGGTAACAGAATTAAAAAACATAAATTAGAATACACCAAAATTGTTCCCTGGGTTGTCCAAAGTAATCGTGCACTGGGAAAAGAAATCCCCTTCCTTTTTAAATGATTTACGGAAAACTTATCTAAGCAAAGGTTTAAACTAGAAAATTTTAGAAACCAAAGTATCTCTATTAGGGTCCCCAGGAACCTATCAAGTTGTAACTGGCAAAGTTTAAATTTCCCCTGCCTTTAAAAAAAGAAAATACAAACCCCTTTTCAGCTAAGCATCTTTTAATTTGGCATTTTTGCATACAACAAAAAATTGTGCTAATTTTTCAAGACAAAAAAACCTGTCTTAAGTCGTGTGATTTAAGTATGATGTATGCATATCTGTTTTGGGGGGGGGGGGGGGGGGGGGGGGGGGGGGGGGGGGGGGGGGGGGGGGGGGGGGGGGGGGGGGGGGGGGGGGTTTTTTTGGGGGGGGGGGGGGGGGGGGGGGGGGGGGGGGGGGGGGGGGGGGGGGGGTTTTTTCTTTGGGTTTTGGGGGTTTTTTTTTTTTCCCCAAAATTTTGGAAACAATTTTTTCAATTTCCCCTTTTTTTGGGCCCCCCTTTTTCATTTTTGTTTTTCCCCCCCCCCACACCACTCAGGTTTTTACTGTGGACGTCGTTTAGCGGGGTTTGTACAGCCTCAGGAAGAGTCCCAATTTTCGGAAGGCCAGGAACCCCGGGGGGTATGGGTCCCTCAGGTTTATCTTTCCCCCTTTTTTGTCACCACCTGTCCCCAAAACATTCACCGTCAATCAAACTGACAGGGTTTCCCAAAGTCGAATGTAGAGTATACAAAAAGTTTACTTTTAGTTAAAATAATAAAGCATACAGTAATAATCCAAAACAGCAGTATAAGACAGCAACAGCAGGGGAGTATGGAACGATCATAAAATTTTAAAAAAAAATCTCACCATTTGGTGAATCCAGAGCTCGCACACTGTCAGTCCCCACCCCCCCCTCCCACCCCACTTTTACTTTTCCCAGCTTCACCCCCCCCCCCCCCCCCCCCCCCCCCCCCCCCCCCCCCCCCCCCCCCCCCCCCACCCCCACCACCCCACTTAGCTGCAGCCCCCCCCCCCCCCCCCCCCACCCCACTCCCACGCCATTTCAGTTCTCTCAGCCATTTTTCCCCCCCCCCCCCCCCCCCCCCCCCACCCCCCCATCCCCTTTTAGCTTCTCTCAGCGCTTTCACTTCACCCCTCCCCCCCCCCCCCTCCCCTCCCAAAGGGTCCCTAATTAGGCAGGAACTGACCGACGTTTTCATTTTTCAAAACCACTTCTTTTCACCCCGATTCTCTATTACGTAAAATTCAGGCTGCTCTCCCCGGAAGCGCTCACCACAAAAAGCATCCCACCTTTTTTTTTTCCCCTTCTTTTCCTGTCTTCTCTGCATTTTTTTTTCCTTATCAAAGGGCTTTGTTCTTAAATTTTGCCGGGGACAAACCTTTTTGCTGTGGGAGGGGGGGAGGACAGGCAGCCAGTGGTTGAACATTGCGCCCCGCAATCTAAGCCCCTCTCTCTCTCTCTCCGGGATGCCTGTGGTTAGATGAGTATTCGTGATCTGCTGACCCGGGTTCGTTTCCCCTTCAAGGGATATTTTCCCCTGGAGTTAACATCAGTGCAGATCCACTCCCCCAAAAGTCCTTTCGGATGAGACTAAAACCAAGGCCACGTGTGCGAACACACGCAAAACATCTTGCTCACCCTTAAAATCCGTTCCTTTTCAAAAGATAGGCCTTTGTCCCGGGTGGGAAAGATGCAAAATTTACAAAACACATACACACTGGGAGGATTAAAAAGCACAAAAGTGCTTATTCCTTATCCTCAATAAAAAAATTTTTTTAAAAAATTTTTTAAAGAGTAGGTTCTTTATGTGCCTAAAAAATTTGGGGTAACACACAGGACCTCAGTTTACGCTCACCCCAAAAAAAATTGGGCAGTAAAAAGGAAGGGTACGCTAAATTTTGTGCCTTTACAGGGATGTTGGGGGGCTGTGCTCTAGCCCCCGGGTGAAAAGAAAAAAAGAAGACCTGGACCTCTCTTTAAAAAAAAAATTTTCATTTAAAAATTTTTGGTTTTTGGTTTTTTTTTTTTTTTAAAAATGGACTGACTTTTTATGGCCATCAAACAAAAACCCTGTCTTGCTCCTTTCCCCTTTTTATCATTTTTTTCTGTTCCCCCTAAGCTTGAGGTCCACCAAGGGGACTTTGTGCATGTGACCACTTTTCGCCCACCAAAGGTAAGGCATTTCCCCTTTTAGGGCGGCCTTGAAAGAGGCTGGAGAAGAAGAAAAAAAAAGATGATGGAACTGAGATTAAGTTTTTCCTTTTACAAATTAAACTTTTAAAACACCAAGAAAAATAACTGCCTCCCCGCCCCCCCCCCCCCAACCCACTCCCCTGATTTAAATTTTCATAATACTTTTATGAATTCATACTTTTTACCATTTTTTGCCCAACATTAAGGTTAAGTGGGTTAGGAAACACCAATCCCACAACACCCCAAAGTCCCAATGCGGCTACCTTCAGGGGGGCACAAAAAACGCATTCCAAAACCTCACACTGGGGAACCTCCAAGCTAAGCCCAGGAACACCAAAAAAAAATCCCCACCTTCTACAAAAAACTGGTAGGAATTTCCCCCTTTTCTATCCCTCCTGTTTCAGCCCCTTTTTCTTTTCTTCCCGCACCTCTTTCTTTACTTTTTCTGTTTTCCTGGTACATTCTCCTTTCCATTTTTTTCCCAGAGAGCCTTAAAATATAACCATTCTGATTTCTCTCCCACACAAAAGTCAAATGTGCTGGGCCTGAATTTGTCAGGCGCTTAACAGCAACACATTTTCGCTCATATGACAGACAACAATAGCTGCTGTCTGAACGTTAAAACAAGAAGAAGAAGATTTTAACAAGAAGAAGAAGAAGAAAAAAAAGAAGAAGAAGATTATACTATAGCGTAGACTCACTTCAAGGTCTGGGAAAGACATGATGATCAGAGCAGCACAGCCATCATCATTGTTGTCCTTGATGAAGGAAATGTCTACACCTCCAATGTAAAATGTTTTGCCGCCACTGCCATCCTTTGTAGTGATGGCCTGTAACATCTTCTTCACTGTACTGGAGTCCTGTGACACCAGCTTCTCCTTCAGGGACAGCTGTTTTCTGTTACAAAAAAAACACGGACACTGTGACAGTCAGGTACAGTTGAGTAAATTGACCTTTGCTGTATTTCGTTACTGGTTCACTTGTTTACTTGTAACACGAGTTATTCCTATACCACAGGTCTGCCAGAATGCTGTTCCTTTGCTAAAATACTAAAGGCTACAAGGTTAACAACTTTCACCATACTTCTTTTTTTTTTTTACCGCTTATTACTATTCTGTGGGTTCATCACTCTTAATCAGCTCAAGTGGGCATCTCAGCCCCCTCTGAATCGAGCTATTACTGTAGGGAGCTTAGTATGTGGTGTCATGTGTACGTTAGCGAGAACACTGAACAGCATCACTGAACACCTCCAAAGTGATCTGCAGCAACCAGGCCCCTCTGGCTTAGTGGCCCCATAGTGGCCTGACATTTGATAGGTCCCCGTGGACTTCCACCCCTGAGGATTTTTGACAAAATTAATGTGAGAACACTGGGGCAGGGACAGAGAGATTGAAATGGGGTAGCAAAGGATCAGCAGGACAGGCACATCACAGAAGTTGAGGCAGCAAAAAGAAGAAAAAAATCCAAAGTCTTCAGTTATGATGAGGACGTTGAGTGAGGGCCTTGTTTGGGTCACATTTTCAAAGTAAAAACTTAGTAACTACAAGAACTTTCACTACAATCACTGCTGTTATGCGCTACACTGCAAATTTTTTGTATTATTAGTATGCAACATTATTATTAATAAAAATTTGTAAAAGTACATATTTTGTATACTCTTTCCTTCTACATTCCCCGAATTTTTTAAAAGCACACACCACACAAAACCAAAACACACCACACCAAATATCTATCATTAGCCATTACCCCCAGGGGTGTGGGGCAGAACAAAGCCTTCCACCCTGGCCTATTGGCCCCTATCACTACCCCAAGAGTGCTGCAGGGCCTTAACTCACTTTCACGTTTTCCCCGTTCTTTTGGTCTTCCTTTCTTTCTCCTTCCTCTGGGGGCCCAGTCAATGCGTTCTTGTGATGAGTGGGTCTCTTCGGAGGATGTCCCAAATCCACCCCCACTCTTCTGGTGATTATGGTTCCCATTTCTTCTTGCCTGTCTCCATATAGGTCTTCTTTGGAGACTTCTCGGGCCAAAAAAACCACAGAATTTTTTCGCAGCATAGGTGGGGAAGGACGAAGTTTGGTAAGACCACTCCGCATCCCCCAGCATCAAACCCCTTCAGGGCGTAGACACAACAACTCTGGGATAGCTTCAGCTTGGGTTGGTCTGTACTGGTTGATTCCAATATTGTTCTCTCCCTAAAACATTCCTGGCCCTTTCCCCGTCTTTTGTGGTGTCTTCTTTTGTGCCGCCCTTGGTTTGTGATGCTACCAAGGAGTGAATTTCTGTCTGGGGCAGGTCGTTCCATTCACTTTCACAGGGGGGTGGGTGTTTCACATTGAGGACTTTGTCCCGTTTTCTTTGGGCAATACAAAGCCCCCCTTGCTGTCCGAAGTTTGGGTCTGTGGGTTTTTTTCCCGGATATGTTGGGGTTGGGGCGGCAGCGCCCGGGGCATCCCCAAGTCAAGGCGCTATGTTGAGAAAAGCTCCACAAACCTTTGGGGTGTCTTCTGTCGCTTCCTCATCACCCCAATCAAAGGGCCAATTGAAAGAACGCTGACAAACAATCCTTTTCTTTTCCCAGTCTGACTTCGAAGCATGTTCTATGGCCCCAGAGCACTGAAATTGTAAGAAGCTTTTGATAAGGGACCGTTTCGTGGGATGCCTAGTGCAAGGGTACTCCAAAGGGGTTTTCTGGTATGCGTCAAATGCCTTTTTTGAAAATCCACAAAATTTCCCACATACAGTTTTCCTTTGCCATTTTTTTGCATTGTTCGATATTTTTCCCTTAGCGTAAATTATCTGGTCTATAAAATCCTCGTTGCTTTCCTGAAACCTGCTTGTTTTTTTTCCTAAAAGAAATCGTCCCCAAAAGCGTCCGATTTTTTTTTCTGTTTATGCCCTTTGGGCCCATATTTTGGGTTTGGCACAGACAAAAAGGGTGTTTCCCCCTCCCAGTTTTTTGCGGGGTTGCTAAAGGTTTCCCTTTTTTCCTTGGGGATTTTGACTATAATTTTCCCCCTTTTGGTCCAATCATCAGGTATTTTTTTTCATTCTTCCATGCAGCTGTAAACCCAGTGGTTTGCAGTATGTCAGCGCAGTCAGAATCTGCCTTGAACGTTGGGGGCCCCAAAGGGTCCGGCCGGAACGGGCCGTTTTTGAGACTTGAGGGCCCGCCCCCTACTTTCCTTTTTTTGGGGGGTTGAACGTCAATGTCAAAGTCTTTTTAGCTTCTGGGATTTCAGCGTCTCGTAAAGGTGGGGGTCGGTTTGAGAACTTTGGGGAATTTGTTCACCCCCTTCTTTCTTTTTGGGGCTTTTTCCCTTTTTTTGGTTGTAAACAGTTTCCCTTGCTTTCCCTGATTGGGTTTCCCCAAGCGCTCCCCCGTTAAAAATTTTGTTGCTTTACTTTTTTGGGGTAAATCTTGAAGCCCTCCTCCCCTTGCTCTCCTTTGGGGGCCCCGGCCCCCCCTCTTCGGCCCAGCTCCCAAACCGGCCCCCTTTGGCTTCTCTCTTGTAAAGGCGGGGCGAGCCCTTTTTTTTCATTTTCCCCTTTGGGGCTCTCTGAAACAATTTTTACCGGGCCTTCCCCCGGAAAAAGCCGTGGGCCCTTTACTTGCAATGCCCCCTTCTTGGTCTCTTTTCTTTTTCTTTGTGGCATCGGGGTCTTTTTTTTTGGACCCCGTCATTTTTTGGTTTCTTTTTTTGAGGCCCGAGGGTTTCCTTTGTTTGCTTCGGAAACTTTACAGACCTTTCCTTGTCGTACCCCCCCTAACAACACAAATAAAAATGTTTTTTAAAATTTTAAATACCTTAAGTGAAAACTTAGTAAAAAGTGTAAAAAATTTGGCATGTGGGGGGCACACAACCACACACAATCTTGTGAAAAAGGGTTAAATTTCCCTGACCGCTTTTCGAAAGGGAATGGGGCCATTGGGGTGCCAGGGGGAACAGTTGACGGGAAATTAACAAATCCACTTTAACACGGGGACTGGATGTAAAAAAGCCCCTAAATGTTATTCCCATTACCCTTTAAATTAAAAAAAATAAAAAAAAATAAAAAAAACCCAACACACACACACACACACACACGAAAAAGATAATCAAATGAAAGCATCCCCTTTTCATTTCTTCCCTCAGCAAGACTTAAAGGGGCCTTTTTTTTTTTATGCTGTTAATTTCCCTTCCCGTGGGAAAAATTCCCAGGAGTGGGCTCATGCTCATCTTCCCCCAAATTTTCTTGCTGCAAAAGTTTATGTCATAAGGTTTGGTTTGCAAATTTTGCACTGCCCAAGTCTTGCTGAAAATCCCCTTTTAACCAGCATTTTGGGGAAAGGAAAACCCTCTGGCTAAAACAATAATCGGGCTGCCCTTCTTTTTAAAAGCTTGGGGGGGGTCTATGAAATTCCACACAGGGGGGCAGTCGCACTGTCCGCACGGGGCCACAAAAGGTGTCGGGGCAAACCAAATCTCCTCTTCACCTAAAATGCTCCGAAAGGGTTGTCTCCTCCCCCTTTGGGGTAACTGATTTTGACAGGAACCAAAGCCACATGTATGCAACCCTTTTTTGTCTCAAGTCCAAATGTTCTTTCCCCCCTTTCTTCTTTATTTTTCATGTTTTGGTAAAAAAAACCGTTTCTGACTGTGCACTTTAAATTCCCCCTTGGGTTTTGGTCTTCTTAGATCTTGCGGGAAACGGGCCCACCAGATGCTATTTTTTAAAATACTAGTATATTCGATTTTTTAAATTAGGCAAAATTTTGTAAAAACAAAAGAAAAAACGATGAAAAATAAAATCAAACTGAAATGGGGAGAAAAGGCCCTCTCGCTCGGGAAATTTTTAAAAACTCTTATCAAAAAATTTTAACCCTTTTTTATTGCTGCCAATTGTTACACAAAAAGGTTAAAGTTTACAAAATAAAGAAAAATCTGATCACGTTTTGTTTTCTCTTTCTGCCTCGCTGGTCCTTTTTGAATTAAAAATGACGGTCAGAAATCGTTCGTTCTGTCGTTTTTTAAAAGTTTTTTCCAACACAGTGTATATGAAGATAGCTAAAAGGGGGGAAAATTTTTGATTTTTTTGGAGTTAAAATTCAAAAATCCGGTAGCCCTAAACCCCTCGACAGCCCCACACAAAAAAGCATTGTTTTAATTCAATGTAAAAAAATCTGGAAAAAAAATTTTTAAACTTGACTTAAACTGGGGAACCATTTGGGGCTTCCCCAACCGCTTAAAGCCCCGGTACACGGGCATATTGGGAAAACCCGGGAAAAACAACAAAGACCGGAAAAACCGGGCTTTGGGGGAAAAACGGGAAACAACAACAAAAAAACCTAAACAAGTTTACTTTTATCCATATGGGCGGGCACACCGGTGTTAAAAAATCACTCTTTTCCTTCTGTTTTTCTATGTAACTTTTATATTCTTTCCCCGAATTTAACAAAGGGGCATCCCAAAAATTAAAAACAATTTTTTGGAAAGCCCTAGACTCTGACTCAAAACTAGGGTGTTTTTGGGAAACAAATTTGGTTTTTTGAATTTTTTAAAATTTTTAAAGCAAACACTTTTACCCCCTCATTTTTTTATCCTGCAGGCTTCCTTACCACAATATCCCTTGCTGGGTAAACGCTGTAGGTATACGGGAAAAACCCTATTTGATGGTTTTTTTCCCAATTTTCTTGAAAAAACCTGGTATTGCTCTATTTCTTCAATCCAAAAAACAAGTGCAAAAGCCTCATTTCATGCTTTAAAAAATCGGGGAAAAATCCCCAAAACATTTTTTTTTTCCCCTCCCACCTATAGAAAAATACAAACATGCCCCCCAAATTTTAATCCCGGGTTGGTGGGCCTTGGGCCCTACACTTCTTTTTCCCCAAGTGTCGGGTGGGGGATGTCCTGCAGAAAACCCACATCATGGCTCTCCATTTTTTCCCTTTTTCCTGGGTCCCTACAGGGAGCTCATTGTTGGTCCCCCTTTTTATTCGTTGCGAATTTGTTTAAGCTGTCGGGGAAATTTTTTTCTTTGTTTTTCCTCTGCTTTGTTTCCACAGAAATTTTTCCACTCCATAACAGTTTCCTAGTCCATCAGCCCCGATTTTTATGGCCGAAAAAAATTTTTGGGGTTTTTTTTTCTGATGGGTTGAGAAGGGGGTTTTTGTACCAGCCCCTTTCCATTACTTCTGCATTTGTTTTTCTTTTTGTCCCCTGAGATTTCATGATTTTTCGGGATGAAACCAAAATTTCCCCCTGCTTCTAGTGGGTGTTCTGTGTCCTTGGCTCCCAGGGTCCAGCAACTTGCCCTCCCTACAGAAGAAAGGAAATGGCCTAAAAAATGGAAAAAATTTTTCCAAGGGAAAACCAAAAAAAGGCCCCCCTTTTAATGTTAAATTAAAAACCCCAAAGCAATTTTACCCCCCCCTACCCCCCTTTCCCCCACCCCGTCCCCCCCCCCCCCAAAAAATTCCCCGGAAAAATTTTTCACAAAAACTTTTTTCAGGGTTTGGGAAAATGGGAAAAAATCATTTTCATTTTTTAAATTTTTTTCCCTTAATTTTACTTTTTTTTTGTTTTTTTAATTGGAAATTTGGGGGGGCCCAAAGTTTGGGGGGGGGGGGTTCCGGGGGGGGGCCGGGGGGGGGGGGGGGGGTTATTGGGGGGGTTTTGGGGGGGGGGGGGGAATTTAATTTTCCAAGGGGGGGGGGGTTGGGGGGGGGGGGGGGGGGGGTGGGGGGGGGGGGGGGAATTGGGGGGGGGGGGGGGGGGGGGTTAACATTTTTTTGGGGGGGGGGGGTTTATTTGGGGGGGGGGGGGGGGGGGGGGGGGGGGGGGGGGGGGGGGGATTTTTTCCAAAATTTTTTTTTAAAAAAAGGGGGGGGGGGGGGGGCCAAAAAACCTTTTTAAGGGGAAAAAAATTTGGTTTTATTTTTAAGGTTTTTGTTTTTTTTTGGTTTTTGAAAAAAACTTTTTGGGAATTTTTTTTCTTTGAAAAAATTTTTGGTTTTTTTTGGGAAAATTGCCCAAAAAAGGGTTTGGATTTTGGTTGGGGAAAAATTTTAAAAAAAAAAAATGTTGACACCCCCTTTATTTTCCCTTTTTTGTTTAAAAATTTGCATTTTCTTTGGCCCCAAGTTGCGCAATAAATGGGCACCCCCAATACGGCCTTTCCAAAAGCGGGCCCGAACCCCCCTTTCTGTCCCGGGGGGATAAATTAAAAAACCAAAAGGGAAATTTAAAAAGGGGTTTCCCTTTTTTCTGAACCCCTTTTTCAAAACTATGTTTCATTGTGGTAAAAAAAAAGCTTTTTTCCCAATACCAGCCTTCTGTTTCTTTCCCTTTTAATGTAATTTCCCTTTCTTTTCGCTTTCGTCTGTTAAATTTGTTTTAAAATCTTTTTCAGTTTTTCTTTAGAGTTTAGGATAAGGGCGGCCCTCTGCATATCTTTAGGTTGTTGATTTTTTTGCCCCCTAAAATAATTCCTTTATGATTCTCAATATTTCGGGAAAATTTTTTCACTATATCCCTTAAATTTAAAACAGGGGGAGAACACGAAGCCCCGCCCCCCAAAAACCCTCCCGATTGGGTTTTTATTTACTGATGTCATTGTCGACTCTAATGGGCCCGACTCCTGTTTTTCCCCAAAAATATGTTTTTGAGGGCTTTGGAAGGAAATTTTTTTTTTTTTGTCGATGTAAAAGCCCCCGCCAGAATTCCAAAAAAAGTCGGGTGTCGTTTCTTTGTCGAACGCTTTTTGTTAATCAATGAAACAGGGGTACAGGTCTTTCTGGACCCCGATGGATCTTTCCACGGAGTTTTTAATGCGAAGAAATTTTTTTTCTGGGGGCCTTTTTTCTGCCATGGGAAAAAAAATTGTGTTTCGATATTTTGGAGTAATTTTTTTTTTCCATTCTCTTCATGGGGTATTCGAAAAAAAAATTTGGGGAGGTGACCCACCGGTTTATTGTAAAGAGTTGGTCCCCATTTCAGTTAACCCCGTTTTTTAGGGATCGGGAATGTTGATGGGGCCTCCCTTTATATCTGTCGGAAATCCCTTTTTCCCGTTATATATTTTTGTTTAATAGTTTTGTGACTGCCTTAATTCCCACTTCAAACCAGGGGTGTTATTTAAAATTTAATGGGATTTTCATTTAGGTCCCCGGGCCCCCTTACCACTTTTTTTATCTTGTGAGTGCAAGTCTCACCCCTTTGTCTTCCATGATTAAAAGTTTGGGCCCCCTTTTGTTGCTAATATGAAAGGGGGGGACCTTTCGTCATGGTATAACTCTTTGATGTATTCTGACCCCCCTGTTAAGAATATCTTCTTTTTCCAAAGAGTATAACTCCATCTCTCGACTTTATACAAACCCGGGTTTTTTAGATGATTTCTTTCCTGTTTACATCCTTTTTTTTTTTTTATGCAAAAGTTTTCTATCAAAATTTGCATTCAAATTTTAAATTTTCCCTTTCCTGCAAATTTATCCATTTTCCTTGGGTTTATTACATTTTTTCTTAACCAGGTTTTTTCCCCGGTTTTTTTTACTTTTTTTTTCCCTGTACTTTTAAACCCCTTTTTCCCGTTTTTTCCATTAGTTTAAAATTTTCGGAGCTCTCCACTTTTTTTATGTTCCCAATTTAAAAATTTTTGATGGTATTTTATTCTTTTGCTGCCTCGCTGGGTGTATCCTTTTTATCATCTCCATTTTTTCCCCTGTAAATTTTGAGTTGATCTTAAAGGGCCCTTTGAATTTGTTTTTCCAAAATTTTTCTTGTATTTTTTCCCTTTTATTTCTTCGTTGTTTTGGGAGCATGTTCAAAAAGCAGTTTTGGGTTTTTTTTGTTTTTACAACTTTTTCAAATTTTTGGGGCCCTTGTCCCGAAAAACTGGGGCATGAAACACCCTTCCCCAGTCCCGCACCTTGGGATGGACTTTTCAAAATGTTATAAGAGTTATGGGAAGCGTTTTTGAAATCAAAGGGTTTTAAACCCATTTTTTGGTTTTGGTTTTGAGCCAGGGGGTTTTCCATGTCCAAACATCTTCTTGGTGGGTTTTTAAACCCTGTTTCATGAAGCCAGCTTTTATTCCTTTCACCATTTCCCTGAGCCGCCCCCTTCCCCTTTCATTTCCCCTCCTAAATTTCCCAAAAGGGCCCAAATGTGGTTTTAAACTTTTTCCCCTTTCCCCACATTTTAATTGAGGGCACCCATTTATTATCTGAAACTTGAGACAAACAGTTGCTTCATTGCCTTTTCATAAATTTTTAAAAAAACTCCCCAATTTTTGTTCAATTTTTTAAGCTGTTTTTGGGGAAATGGGCAGCACTTCAATGTGTTTTTGGCAATGATACTAAAATGGAATACAATGGCTAAGGGAAAATCCCCCCAGAAAAGGCCCCTGCCCCTATAGAAAGTAATTGCAAAAGGGCCCACTATAAGGGAAACTTCTTTCAAAAAGTCCCCCTTTAAAAAAAAAAAGAAAACAGAATACAGATAACAAACGGAAGGGGGCTTTTCCGTTTTATCTGGGAAGGGTTTCCCCCGTCGGGTTGGGTGGATTTTGTTCGACAGGTAACCCTCGATCGCCCTCCAGCGACTGTCCGCATCAGAAAACCTCTCAGAATGGGTACAGGGAACGTACGGACTATGCTACAAAAAGGAAAATTGGAAAATCTCAAACAAGAAATGGAAAGAATGAACCTCAATATACTGGACTTTAAGAAGTGAGATGGAAAGGAGCAGGCTGCATAACATCCGACAACTACACCATTCTTTACTCAGGAGGAGATCAACACCAGAAAGGAGTTGGCATGATTCTAGATCAAGAAACCTCAAAGACCATCAAAGGTTTCTGGACTGTAAATGACAGAGTCCTGATAGTAAAACTTAAGGGCACACCTTTCGACATTTTTATTTAGCGAACGTAAAAGAACCCACGGCAACAAGAGGGTTGTCCCTGGCAAAATTATGTAGAAAAAAGCCACTCTGATAAGGAAACAAATGCAGTTGTAGACAGGAAGGGAAAAAAAAGGGTGGCGCTGCTCTGTGGCGATGCCCTCTCCCCAGGGAGAGCAGCCCGAATTTCACGCAGAGAAATCTGACGTGACTTAAAGTGATATAAATAAATAAACTATTTTTGTCCGTTATCTGAGCAAAAATGCGTCACACTGTCGTTAAGCACCTGACAAGTCAGGCCCAGCGCATCCAACTTCACCATAAGAGAGAATTGTTATTTTTTTAAGTCTTTCTGGAGAGATGGCGGGAGAATGGACCAAGAAGGCAGAAAATAGACAAGGAGGATGTGACAGGAAGAAAAGGAACAAGGCAGAAACAAAAAGAGTGATAGAAACAAGGAAATTTCTAGCACAGAATTTCCAGAATGTGGGGATGCTATTTATACTGATAGGCCCCCGGCATCCCCACTGGGGACTTAAGTGTTTAAGGTTCAAGATTTTGAAGGACTGGCTACAAGGCTGTAACATCAAACGTGGTTGGAAAGGCATGGGCTCTAGGCGTAGTGACTGCTGAACTGTCTGATTAATTTAAGGGATCTTTAACAAGAGTTAATTGTAGTTCTAACTCCAGTCCTTAACAAGTCTTTGGGATGAGTTCATAAACCAAGCTCGCATGTGTGAATGCAGGCAGAGAATCCAACACATGTTTAACACTATCCCTACTTTAAGGGAGAGAACCCGTCTTTCCCAGCGCTGCGGTATGCTACAGTAACCCAGTTGTGGGTGATTTGTAGGGAAGGGCTAGTAGATGGTTGGTTGCCCAATAGCAGGTTACCTGTAGGGAAAAGGTTAGAAAGTATTCATCTTTTATCAAAGTAAAGGTCAATTGTGGGTGATAACTGGTCTGCCAGCATCATCTATCCACTCCCTTCAACGTATTCAAAACTCTGCAGCTCGACTAGTCCTCAGAAATAAAAAAAAGATCTGAGCACATGATCACTCTCTTGTGATCTCTCCACTGGCTGCCTGTGCCACAAAGAATAAACTATAAGATCCATACTCTCTGTTACAAATGTCTCCACAAAACAGCACCCTCGTACCTCTGTGAATGTCTTCACCTGTACACTCCTTTTCTCATTCCCTTCACTCTGCTGCAGATTCCTTGTGCTTACCGAATACCTAGGTTCAGCCAGTCCAACGTCGGCCGTCGCTCTTTCTCTGTTTCTAGTCCATCGATTTGGAATGGCCTCCCTATCTCTCTTCACCAGAGGCCTACTTATGACACTTTTAAATCCGGGCTCAAAACATATTTGTTTCAAACCTAAGATTTTCCTCTCCTGTTTCGTTTCATAGCTATCCCAGCTTTTCAACAGCCCAAACTCTCATCACCCTGCCAAAGTGTATAACCTGTGTGTGTGTGTGTGTGTGTACATTTGGACTTGTTAGAACTATTACTTGCTATTGGTTGCATGACTGTGTAAGAATGAGTTGAGTGCAAGCGCTTTGATTTGTCTGTGCAATATACAGCGCTATATAAATTCCATTTATTATTATTATTATTATTATTATTATAATGCATCCAAAACTTCACCTGTGCTTTAGGTTAAGCTGTTTGATAAAACATCTGGCAAAAGGCAGATGAGTAGCGACATTAATGAAAGATCCACAGCTTACTGTGACTCACTCACTCACTCATCCCTTGGTCGGGGCCACCGTTGGGGTACCCGCACGGACGCTGCAAGTGGACCGCCAAATGGTTCTGTCCTGGGCTGTTTTCAGGAGGTTTGGTACAGTGAGGCCGGTCCACTCCTTGATGTTGGATATCCAGCTTTTGCGTGGTCGTCCCTGCCTCCTTGCTCCTTCCACCATTCCCTGCAGGACTGTCTTTGACAGGCTGTTATGCCTTGTTGTGTTGGCCAAACCATTCAGTTTCCTCCGTTGACTGTATCTAGCAATGGTTCTTGTTTGCCAGCCAGTGCCTCGATCTGCTGCCAGCGATGTCATTGGTTTTGCGGTCTCGTAGGTGATGTTCAGGATCCGCCTGAGGCACTTCATCTCAAAGGCTTGAATGCGACGTTCTAATGGGCAGTAAGTGTCCATGCTTCACAGCTGTACAAGGCAATGGATGTGACGAGTGCCTTGTAGAGTCTGACCTTAGTGTGGGTTCTGATGTGGTTTCTCCACACTTTCGCCAGCTTAGTCATGGAGGAGAGTGCCACAGCAAGTCTGATCTTCACCTCTTGTGTGCTCGTGCCTTCTTTGGTAAATGACTGCTCCAAGGTACTTGAAAGTTTCCACCTCCTCTAGTGTCTCGCCACTCATTTGAGCGGGGTGGGAGTGGTCGGTGTGGTACTGTTCACTAGGATCTTGCTCTTTTCCGTGCTGCCCCTCCATACGTGGGCATTGGCTGATGTTTCCAGTCTGGTGGTGAGATCCTGGAGTTCTTCTTCACTGCGGCCCATGAGATCAATATCGTCTGCGAATCGAAGATTGCAGACTGGCCTTCCTCCTATTGTGATTGTGGTCTTGAAGTCAAGGAGGGCCTCCTGCATGATTTCTCCCGGGAACACGTTGAAAGAACGGGGGAATAGCGGGCAGCCTTGTCGAACTCCAACTGAAGTCCGGGAAAAACTCCCCCATTTCTCCCCCATGAGGACGCACTGTGGGAGGGTGTCATACAGCGCTGGATGACTTGAATCAGGGCCCCCGTCGAAGCTATAGTCTCTCATGGGCTTGCCCCAGAGCTTCTTTGCCACACTCGGTCGAAGGCCTTCTTGAATTCAAAGAAGTTGTTGTAGGGGCTGTAGTGATGTTGGAGATGCTTCTCTATGAGCATTCTGATGTTTAAGTTTTGCTCGACAGTGCTTCGACCTGGTCTGAAAACCTGCCTGTTCTTCTGATAGGATTTTTCTGCTTGTTGGTTTCAGTCTGTTCAAGGCAATGCGTAGCATAACTTTGCTTGGATGGCTTATCAGACTGATTGTTCTGTAATTTTGGTACTTCTTCAGGTCTCCTTCTTTGGAAGTGGAAAATATGATGGATTGGGTCCACTGTTCAGGCCACTCTTGCTGGTCCAGATTTCGTTGGCAGATGATTGTTAATGCCTTGATCATCTCTGGGGCCCCCGTTCTTGATGAGCTCAGCCGGGATGTTGTCAATCCCTGGTGACTTGCTCCTTTCAGGGATTCTTACTGCTTCTTCTACTCTTCTCCAGCACCCGTGTGCTTTCAGGATTGATTTGGGTTTGGGGTCTTGCTCGTGAAGTTTGTTCAGATCAGCCTTCAGCTTGTTGTTGTACAGGTTCTGGCAATATTCTGTCCATCTCTTTATGATAGGGGCGCTCTCTGTAAGAACTGACCCCCTTTGTCTTCAATAACGGAGGTCTTTGGCTGCTGGGACTTGGGTTTGTTTCCTTGATGGTCTGGTACGCCCCTTTGTTGTCTCCTTTTGCCCTTGCCTTCTCAACCTTGGAGCATTGTTCTGACATCCAGTTCCCCATGGCCTCAGTCATCTTCTTGATTGACCGTTTGATGTTCTATACTCTTCGGCCGTTTCTGGGTTTTTGTTCTTCACTGGCTTTAGCTCCCTACGTTGGTCGCACAGGTCCAGGATATCGTTGGTAAACCCACGGTTGGTTCTTTTTCCCTCTTTCCCAAGGGTCTCCAGCGCTGTTCCCGAATGTCTTGTGAAGGTTCAGTGAGGTTGTTGATGTCATCTTGGAGGAAATTCAATTTCTGCAAATCTGCCCCCTATCTCAGCTTTAAAGATTTCAGCGACTTCGGGGTCCTTCAGCTTTTCCATGTTGAACCGCAAACGGGGATTTCTCTTCTGGTTCTTGGTCTTCAGCTTGATCTGTAGGGTCATGAGTACCATGTCGTGGTCACTGCCAATATCAGCGCCAGGGAAACTTCTTGTCTGGGCTTTGTTGATGCTCGACTTAAATCGTTTGGGGGCCA
Organism: Rapana venosa; assembly: GCA_028751875.1. Lineage (NCBI taxonomy): Eukaryota > Metazoa > Mollusca > Gastropoda > Neogastropoda > Muricidae > Rapana > Rapana venosa. The sequence continues at coordinate 6,083,171 of CM054158.1, forward strand.
AGATGTAGTCAATCTGGTTATGTGTCTTACTGTGACACTTTCATGAAAAAAAAAAATTATAAAAAACCGTAATCAAGACTAAAATAGCAGGAGGTTGTGTGTGTGTGTGTGTGTGTTTTATTTGGTTGGCTTTTTTATTTGTTTGTTTTGGGGTGGGTTTTTGTTTTTTTGCAGATTAAGTTGGTGACATCCTTGCATTTATGTTTTTTAGAAGTAGGTTATCCCTCATGGGGATGCTGGAGGCCTGTCAATATAAACAGCATCTCCACCTTATAGAAATTCTGTGCCAGGAATTCCCTCTTTTCTATCCTTCTTTTTGTTTCTGCCTTGTTACTTTTCATCCTGTCACCTCTTTTTTTGTATATTTTCTGCCTTTTAGGTCCATTCTCCTACTTCTTTTTCCAGAAATACTTAAAAGATAACAATTCTCTCCCATACCAAAGTTGGATGCCCAAAGCCTGACTTGTCAGGCGCTCAAAGGCAGCATGACGCATTTTCACCGATATGGCAGACAACAGTAGTCCATGTTTGAGCATTCAACAAAGAAAAATGACAAGAAGTAGGTTTGTTGCACTTTAACCTTCCCCTTTACAACTAGTGTTGTAATCTGCCCGAATGTCATGGATTAGGGGTGGTTAACCTTTACACGAGGTCTGAATACAAGAAAGGCCTTTTTCAGTGAAACACGACTTCTTTATATACAGTGAAACTGAAAGACTATTCTCTGCAGTGAAAAACCAGGTGCCTAAGTCTGAAGAGTCATGGGCCTGGCGAAGCTTTGTCAGTCACTGATGCAAGCCATCTGCCAAGGCCTGTACTAAAATGTTGTTATGTTGTATGTTATGCTGAGATTGTATTTCAATATGTTATGCTGAGATTGTATTTCAATATGTTATGCTGAGATTGTATTTCAATATGTTATGCTGAGATTGTATTTCAATATGTTATGCTGAGATTGTATTTCAATATGTTATGCTGAGATTGTATTTCAATCATGATACACTTTTAGCATTACAACCTGTTCTCTGCATTAAAAGAGAGAATAAAAGAAAAAAAAGTTAGAATACGACTGCCTGTATGGTTGAGGCTCTTGAAAAAAACACCCAGCCATTGAGGCAAACTTCCCATCCAGTCTTTACTTTGAACATAACTGCGCTCTCTCCTTGTTCTGAACAACAAATCACCAAACAAAAACACAAACAAAAAATCACAAAACACTCTTTTTAGTTCCTTTTCTTTTTCCTTCTTTTACTTTGATTTTTTTTTCCTGGAGGGGGAGGCTGTTTCGAGGTTTGGGGGGGGGGGGGGGGGGCTTTTTTAAGGTGGTGAGAGGGGGGTGGATGGTAAACGCAAACACTCAAATGTCTTTTCCATGTTCTCTTTTGCATCCGACTCCTCTGTCTGAGCTGTGTCAGAGAGCTGTTCATCGAACACCTCCTTCTTCTCTGCCAGTATCTCCTGATCCCCTTCTTCATGCTCTCCTCCTTCGAGCCAGTCGTCACCCCCAAACATGGCATCTTCTGCCTTCTTCTTCCTTTCTTCCCTCTCTGCACGTTGGGATATGGCTTCAGTGCAGCTGGCCTCCACTTCTTGAAGCTCTGCTTCCATTCGCTGCCTCTCCTGACGAGCGCTGTCTGTGTGCCGCGTCACCTGATACACTCGTTCACCTAGGCTCGTGCTTGTAAACTCTGACCCTGCACAAAAGTTCAGTCAAAGAGAGTGAAAGTATTGTGTGTTGTATTGTATTGTACTGTATTGTATTGTGTACCACTTTAAGTCACTGCAGATTTCTCTGCCTGAAATTTGGGCTGCTCTCCCCTGGGACAGCATGTCGCCACAAGAGCAGTGCCACCCTTTTTTTTTCTTTTTCTGTCTGCAACTGCAATTGTTTCCCTAGCAGAATTAGCTTTTTCCTACAGAATGTTGCCAGGGACAACTCTCGTTGCCATGGATTTTTTTACATGAGCTAAATGTGTGTTGCACATGAGACCTTGGTTTATCATCTCGTGCAAAAATAAACAAACTAGCACCAAGACCACCACTCACAGTCTAGTGGATGAGGGTAAGTTTTGGGCACAAGCAGGGGTCAAACCCAAACTTTTCACTTTCTAGGCAGATGCGTAACCTCTAGACCACTGATCCTGAGTGGGTTGAGTATGTGACTGTGAAGGCTGGAGAGAGACAGACAGAGACAGAGAGGGTGGTGAGTGTGTGATTGTGATATTTGTTATGGGAATGGGTTGGTTGCAGGGTGATGGTTGGATGGTTAAATTTTCTTAGCATTCTGGCAAAGATCAAGGTAGATGCTTTGCCATCTTAAGATTTATTTTGTTCTCGCATATGACCATTCTTTTCATTATTATATCAAACATTGGAGATTTGTTTTATCAACCCTGCTAGGGTAAATTAACTGGACTGTGAAAAACTAAAGCACACAAACACTCACACACACACACACACACACAGTGTCTGTGTATGCATAATATAAAAATGGAACACACACACACACACACACACACAGATTGTCTGTGTATGTATAATATATGAAATGGAACACACGCACACACACACTCACAGTGTCTGTGCATGTATAATATATTAAATGGAACACACACACACACAATCACACTTTTCGTAAGAGTAGGCCATTGTGTGCTGGTGGGAACAGATGACAGAATTAACAAAACCGCAGACACACAGGGACGGGATGTAAAAAAGCACATAAGTGCTTATTCCATTATCCTTGATATAAAAGAATACACACACACACACACACACACACACACACACAAAAACCACTCACACACACTCACATACACAATGTTTGTGTATGTATAATATATTAAATGGAACAAACAACACACACCCACACAGTGTTTGTGTATCTATAATATTTTTAATGGAACACACACACACACACTCTTCTTCTTCTTCTTCTTCTTCTTCCTTTTTTGTCATGTTTCTCCCAGGGGAGGTTTGACATTGATGAGCCTTCTCCATCTCTCTTTGTTTTGAGCTTCCTCCTTATTTATGCCCCTTTCTCTAAGATCATCTGCAATACAGGCAGCCCAGTTCTTGCTAGGTCTTCCCCTGGGTCTCTTTCCATCCACTACAAAGTTCATTGCTCTTTTTATGATGTGGTGGTCTGCTTTCCGTTGAACGTGCCCAAACCAGCGCAGTCTACTGGTACTAGCTACAGACTTCAGATCATCAACTTTGCACATTCTCCATAGTTCTTCATTCGTGATCCTGTCTTCCCATTTGATCTTTGTCATGTAGCGTAGCATTCGGTTTTCACAGTTCTTCAACAAACATTTGACGGTTTTTGTGAAAACCCACGTCTCCGAGCCATACAGGAGAACAGGTCTGATGCAAGCCTTATATAGCAGGCAGCATCTCTCCAGTGGGATTTTCTGATTTCCAAGCAGACTTGCCAATTCTTTCCATTTCTTCCAAGCACTCGCAATCCTGGTTCTGACAGCTAACTCAGATTTTGCTTTGCAGCTCATCATCTCTCCCAGGTAGTAGAATTCGTCTACCACTTCTATCTTCCCTTGTTCAAATTCTAGCTCCTCCTTTCCTGCATTGGTATTGTCTTCACCCTTCTTATTCATACAACTGTGGCAGACAAATACTCCATCCTCCTTCTTCAGACTTTTGAGCTTTGAGCATCTTTTGTGACACCAATATTGACATTTGGAGCATTTGATCGAATTGTTCCCTACACCTTTGTGGCAGACACCACATGGGTAATTGCCTTGCTCTCTATGTGTTCTGCGGTCTTTTCCAACTGTCATTGCTTTGGTCTTGTCAACATTTACCTTCATTCCTCTGCGTTCTAATCTCTGTTTCCAATTGCCAAATCTTTGAGTAGTGTCATCACTGTTTTCAGCTACCAGTACTAAGTCATCAGCATACAGCAGTTCCCAGATCTCTTCTGGCCTCTCCACTTCCTTGGATATTTCATTCATCACGAGGATATAGAGCAGAGGGCTCAATGTGGATCCTTGGTGCACTCCTACTTTTATCTCAAAGCTTTATCTCACAGTGTCTGTGTATGTATAATATATTAAATGGAACACACAAAACACTCACACACACAGGCACATACACACACAAACACAGTCTCTATATATGTACAATATATATTAAAAGGAAAAGTCCCAAAGAAAATGGTGACAAACATTCCCCTAGCTACACAATAGTGTGTGTCTCACCTGCCAGAAAGGCCACTTCAGCAGAAGCATCAGCAAGCATTTGGACAGAAGACAGCAACTGTTCCAGATCCTGTGAGCACAGTGAAAATGCTTGTGTACTGTACTGTTTGTTTGTGCATGGTGTACGTCAACTTCAGAAAGAATCTCTCTCTATCTCTATCTCTCTCTGTCTCTCTCTATCTCTCATCTCTCTATCTGTCTGTCTCTGTCTGTCTCTCAATCTTTCTCTCCCTCCAAGTCTTTTCCTCACACAACACACACATACACACACACTAACGTGTCCGTAATATCACTGAGAGTGAATAGACGTAAAATTGAAGACAACAAACATGTCCGCACACCCGCATGCATGCACACACGCGCGCGCGCACACACACACACACACCCTATACAAGCAGACAGCGATTGTTTCTTTCCCCGCCACACCTGCCCAAACAGACACCAGCCCGTCCCGGGAATCCCATGGTTACCTCAATATGTTTCTGGTAGGCCTGCAGCCAGCCCCTGGCTTCAGCAATGATGCCCAGCACCCTCTCCTCCTCCTCCTCTGCGTGGCCCAGCACTGTCACGTGATGCTCCAGCAGCTGCATCAGTGTAGCTATCATCTGGATCAACCCCACAGAAACTAACATTGGTAAAAAACTAACATTGGTAACAACACTAACATTAGTAACAAAACTAACATTGGTAACAAAACTAACATTAGTAACAAAACTAACATTAGGAACAAAATTAACATTAGGAAAAAGTCCCTGCCTTTCGTTTTCAAGCCAGGCACAATAACATGAACGATGAGACAAGAAGGTTAGGTTTACAATTATAGAACAAAATGTCTGCCCCCCCCCCCCCCCCCCCCCCCCCCCCCCCACCCCCCCCCCCCACCTTGTGGGGATGCCAGTGGCCTGCCAGAATAATAGCATCCCCACCTTCTCAAGATTCTGTGCTAGGAACTCCCTCTTTTCTATCCCTCTCTTTGTTTCTGCCTTGTTACTTTCCTTCCTGTCACCTCCTTTTGTTTATTTTCTGCCTTCTTGGTTCATTCTCCTGCCTTTTTTTTCCCCACAAAGATTTTAAAAGGTTTTGTTTTTTAATTCTCTTCCACAACAACATCAAATGCACAGGCCTGACTTGTCAGACTAAGCGCAATGGCAGCACAACAGAGTTTCGCTTCTATGACAGACAATAGTTGATATCTGAGTGTCTGCTGAAGAGGATGAAGAATGATAAGCAAAAATACGAACTGTCTGAAAACCATGTGGCAGTCAGAGTGCATATTCCGAATGATCCCATAAATGTTACTGTGAAGCTGGGAGGATGTTCAACAACAACATCTTTTCTACATTAATTATTTTTTTCATTCCTCGCCAAAAGCTCCAATCCAATAATGTTGTCTATAACCCCCCCCCCCCTCCCCCCCTGACCATAGAGACTATAAAAGGGCTGTCATCTTGTTCAAGGATAGAGCTTTCAGGTTCATCAATGGTGAGATTTATATATATAAATATATATATTTATATGAGACCATTTTTGCCCAGCATTAAGGTAGCCACAGTCTGACTTCAGGAATAATGTCTAAACACAACACCAGTGTGCATGTCTTTCTTGGGGTTTTTTTTGGGTTTTTTAATTTTGTCATAAGTTCTTGCCGGCACAAAAAGGCCTACTCTTTGGAAAGACAGAATAGGTTTTAATATGTTCTGTGCGCATTTACACACAGGACCTCAGTTTACAAACTCACCAGAAGGACTTTCGGGGCAGTGAAGTGAGTACTGATGTTAACTCCAGGGGGGAAAATCCCCTTGAATGGATGCCTCGGTAGTGACTTGAAGGTGAACCCAGGCTGTCAGATCCCAAGTGCAATGCTGCAACCTCTAGGCTATCCGAACCCCAGCTCCCCACCCCCTCTAAATGATAATAATAATAATAAATGGAATTGATATGGCGCTATATCTTGCAGAGGCAAATCAAAGCGCTTGCACTCAACTCACTCTTACACAGTCATACAACCAGTAACAACTAATAGTTCCATCAATGATGATACTTACATCTCTATACCGTTGCTGTGTTTCTATCAGAGAGAAGGCAGTCTGGCTGAGTAACGTGGTCACAGTGTCTGCAGCGCTTGCAGAGGCAACCTTCAGCACATGTCGCTGATTCAGTCTTTCCTCATCTGGTGCCTTGAAGTCAGGGCAGAGAGAAAACAGTTCAGGGAAAAAACAATATTGATTGCTTGTGTCATCTTCTCATTCAATGAGTTACTGCAGGATCTCTCTCTCTCTCTCCTCTCTCTTCTCTCTCTCTCTCCCCCCCCCCCCCCCCCCCCCCCCCTCCCCCCCCCCCCCCCCCCCCCCCCCCCCCCCCCCCCCCGAGGGCTGGATGTAAAAAGTCTTGTACTTATTCTATTATCCCCAGAAAATAAAATTTTGATATCATTATCTTTCTCTCTCTTTTGTTTGTTTTTTATTTTGGTTTGTTTGGGGGTTTTGTAGATAGTCCCTAATCAGGGCAAGGGCTGGATGAAAAAAAGTATATGAATGCTTGTTCTGTAACCTTTGAAAAATAAAGATAATTCATTTCTCTCTCTCTCTCTCTCTCTCCACAAATACGTACCTGTTTGTGTGAACTCGGGTTTGGATTTGTTTGGCTCAATTAAGGAGTCGGAAATTGTAGAGAGTTTATTAACGCTTTCAGGCAAAGATTGATTGACTGCCAATGGCAGCAATGGAGTGATCATATACAAAACAGTGAAAGATTTCAAATGTACAGACAATTTATATGTTCGCATAATGTCAAACCTTATCTAAAACTTGATATGGATATACATCTGAAAAGAATTATGTCTAAGTTTGGATTTGGTTGTATCAGATATAAATGTCATAAATTCAGATACAGAGAACATGATATTGACAACCACAGGCTGCTTATCCCCCCATTATGTAAGCAGGCAGAGGAGGATGAAGTACATTTTGTGTTGTGCTGTCAGTATTAGAGGATGTTAGGCAGAACTACATCCCTGTTAAATTAGTAGACACCCTAATTTATTTAGACTTTGTTTTCTCCTGGCTTCAAGTCACCCTGAGGTTGTGCGCAGCCTCACTTTATATTTGTGTTAAAGCTTTCAGAATAAGAGATATTGTTATCAAAAGTCTTTTTTGTAGCTGACTTTTTGTTATACGAAACATGTTGTGTTTTTTGCTTTTCCCCCACCAAATAAAAGCAGTTCGGCAACCCCTTCATGTAGGGGCCCAAAGGGTCTTTTTGTAATAAATCCTTAAAGTTCGACTTCTTCTTTTTCTTCTCTCCTTCTCTCTCTTCTCTCTCTCTTCTTCTCTCTCTTGTTCCCTTCCCGGTTGGCTGCATAGTCCCTAGTTTCTCCTGTTAGAAATTTTTTTTGGCGGGAAATGTGAGAAAGTTTCCCCATGCATCAGCCAACAATTTGATTCAGAACAGCTCATTTTTTGTAAAAGTTGCTTTGCTGGGTATGTTTGGTTTTGTAACCCCCAAAATGTTACAAAAAATTACTGGATTTTTAACGTGTTATTTGATTTTGTGCATGCATGTGTATCATACTTAAAGGGTTTAAGGGTGTGCTTTTTTTTGTGTGTTTGTGTGTGTGTGTGGTGTGTGGTATGCCCACCTTGTGTTACTAGAGGAAAGATGTAGGTGTTTTAGATAAGTTGCTATGAGAGTGAGAGAGAGAGGAACAATGAAATGAAAATTCTTTTTTTCGAGGAAATGAATAAGCACATGTGTTTTTTTTCATCCGTCCCCCCCCGTTAGGGTCATTTAATAATTTAAACCAATATTATCAGTCTCACAATAAAAACAAGGGGAAATAACCCTTTTCAAAACAGCCCCCCCCCAACAACCCCCCCCCCCCCCCAAAAGCAAACAAAAAAAAAGAAAACCCTAAAAATCCCCCCCCCCCCCCCCCCCCACCCCCCCCAAAAAAAAAACCTAACCCAAAAAACAAAACAAAACAGAAAGAAAAACCACACAACAAAAGAAGAAAAAAACGGGACAAAAAAAACAAAAAACGGGAGCCAAAAAAAAATAAAAAACAAAAATTTTTAATCGGGTTAAAAAGGTTTAAACTCTACACATTGTAAAATTTGGTTTTAACAATACTTGTTAACATAAAAATAAGATATTAAAATAGGGCACTCATTAAAATTTTAAGTAAGAGGAAAAAGCCAATAAAAGTATTAAAAATTAAAAAATATGAATCCTTCATCGGGATACACTAAAAACTATAACCCAAGCGAAAAAGGTGAGAGGAGAGCCCAGAGAGTGTGTTGTGGGGTATTTCGAGATAATATATTTTTCCCAAAAAACAGTATGGGGTTTCCCATCAACCTCATTTTAGATTATTTCGTTTCAAATTATATGTCATGATTTTTTGAAAAAAATTTTTACCCATAATCCACAAAAAAAAACAAAAAACCCAAAACAGAGAAAAAATCTAAACCTATACAGTCATTGAGGGAGAAAATGAGGGGGAGTGAGTGGGGTTTGTGGTGGGGGGGTGGGGGGTGTTTCTGGGATTTTTAAATATGTAATACTCACATAGCACATATCCAATACAAACAGTGAAACACTTTTTAATTTTAACTCACCCAAAAATTGAATGTCATGATAATAAAATAAGTGCAATCCCCATACACCACATCATAAAGAGGGGGAAAAAAGCCAATAAAGTCATAAAAAGACATCTACACATTGTAAGTAATAGAAACAAATTCTTTTTTCCAGGATAATGAATAAGTACTTATGTGCTTTTTACATCCGTCCCCCCCGTGGGGTCACATTTGAAAATGAACTCAGTACTCATATTTTCAAACAGTAGAAGCAAAGGGAAAAAAACTTTTTTTTTAAAAGAAAAAGAGAGAAAAAGAAAAAAAAACAAACAAACAACCCCGGACGAGCAAAAGACAAAATAAACCACCAAAAAAAACAAAACAAAAACAAACAAACAAAAACAAAAAAAAACAAAAACAAAAAACAGACAAAAAACCCTCCCAAAAACAAACAAGAAAAAACAACAAAAAAACAAATGAGAAAAAAACATTAAAAAAAAACCACAAAAAAAAAATGTTCCCCCCTCCACACACACACACACACACACATACCCCAAAACAAAAATCAAACAAACAAAAAACCCACACAAATCAACAACAAAAAACAAAGTAACAACTACAGCAATAACAACAGATAGAGAGAGAGAGAGAGTAAGCCAAACTTATAGATCATAAAATTGAACACCTTCATATTGTAGAATAGTACAAATAGTTGTTACACGTGATAATAAGATATTAAAATAGGAGATTCACTGGAGCTCAAGTACAGTCAACAAGTCCAAAATAATATTGAAAATCGAAAGTATGAATATGCCCTTTATTAGAATACACAACAACAATAGAAGGAGGGAGGGGGAGAGAGGAGAAAGAGAGAGAGAGAGAGAGAATGAATTAATTGCATATCAGCCTTAGGCCACAATACAGAGAGAGAGAGAGAGAGAGAGAGAGAGAGGAGAGAGAGAGAGAGAGTGCGTGTGTGTGTGTTTCAGAGATGGTACTAAATATATAATTCTCAAAACAGTACACGATCACCTTCAAACACTTATTTTGATTACCTCATACAAAAAAATATGTTATGATAATAAAAATTAAAAAATAAAAATAATAAATTTTAAAAATTCAATACCCATACTCTCACACAATAAAAACAAGGAAGAAAAGAAAGAAAGAAAAAAACAAAACAACAACCAGCCAAGAGAGAGAGAGAGAGAGTGTCTGTGTCTGTGTCTCTGTGTGCATGATCAGTTACCAAGTTGGAATTCACACACAGCAGATTCTGTGACTGGCACACAGCCTATTAGATGTGGATATAACCAATTAAACGAAACTGGTTCGACTTGTGAGTGTGTGTGAGTGTGTGTGTGTGAGAGAGAGAGAGAGAGAAGAGGAGAGAGGAAGAGAGAGAGAGAGAGAGAGAGAGAGAGAGATCAGTTGCCCACTTGGAATTCACGCACAACACCGACGATATTAGATGTAGATATAACCAATAATTAAAAAGTAATTATCTTGTATGACTTCAGCACGACTGCAAAGCCATCGTATATACTGCTCTTTTCCAGTCATATTTATACTGTATCAGTACACGACAATATCCAACTTTCGATTTCCTTTATCAGGAGTACAGAGACAGCAGACAATACATGAATTGTACCTGTAAATCAAGCTTCTGTTTGGCTTCACAGACACCAAACACAGCCGTTGTAATAAAGAGCCTTTTCTGTGAATAGCCGATGCTCAATCGTGGAACCTGAAGAAGCTTCGCTGCGCGTTTGAAACAACTTCTACAAACACTCATCACGATCAGCCTTGAAGCCATTTTGAATTATGATGTAAAAAATGCACGAATGTCGAAAGCCACCGTTTCGAACAAAAAGTAATCACTAGAGTGTATGTTAGCACTGTGTTAGAGATGTCATGCTATTATGTTTGCTTGTTTGTCGGAGGAAGAAGTGGGACGTTTCAGATATTTTTAAAAGAAACAACATGAAAATGTTTACGTAGGAAGAAGATGAAACAAAAGAGGGTGACATGAAAGTATTAATCAAGCTATACCAAAATTTAAAACAAATAAACCAACAAAAACCAACAACAAAAAGGCACCAACCCCCTAAAAAACAACAACAAACCCCTAAACTAACAAAACATTAACCCACAAACCAACCACACACAAAAAATAATAAGAAATTAAAAATTAAATCAAAATTAAAATAAAGCTAATAATGTGCTTCAAGATTTTTGAATGGACCAGAAATAATACCTAGAAACCAACCTGGGACCATGTTGAAATTTTGTGAGTTATTTTAGAAACAAACCTTAAAACAATGTACGGCTCTTTTGCTCTCACCGCCTGATTTAAATTAGCTGAAAAGGTTTTGAGACGAAGTTTTAGGAAGGAAATTGCTTTAAAAAAAAAAAAAAAAAGACTTGGAAGGAAGAGGCTACACACACACACACACACAGAGAAAAGACTTGGAAGGAAGAGGCTACACACACACACACACACACACACACACACAGAGGAAAAAAGAAAGAAAGAACTGCATGATGTTGAGAGGTATATTTTGTCTAATTTTTATGCGGATTTGACATTTTAAAACACACACAAAATTCAAAAGTAATGCGTCCTCTGACAGCCAAATGCATCCCCAGAAGAGGAAATTACATCGTGGAGTTTCCTTCAATCCATTTTGACAAAGTATATCGATTTTCTTATTTGTTGTTGGCTTTCTTTCCCCTAGGCTAGAGCTGTGAGGGTTAAGGGGTCGGCCTGATATTGCGGGGGGGGGGGGGGGGGCCGCTATTTTGCGCGACAGTGTAGACGCAGCATGGGGAATACTGACGTTTCAGCCTACGTTGCAGCCTACGTACGATGCAGTAAGGCTGCAACGTATATTATACCTTAGGCGACACTGTCGTTTTATACTTTAGGCTGCTAATCTTCATGGCAAAGGGCAATGCATATTTTTAAACAATAAAGGGAAATAAAGAGGTGTCACAGTTTTTTTATTCCACAAAATCACTTTTTCAATCCCAACATTCAAAGCATCGAGCTCAAAACCCCTACCTTATAAAAAAATCTCAGGTGGTCATAATATGATACCAACAAATAAACTGGCAAAGAAAATGTTGATATTGCATTCATTCCAATCTTGAAAATAAATTCAAAACATAACACGGCATCCTGGAATCATCTTTCGTCTTCTCAACTTCTCAATAAAAATAAAAACTAAAGTAACTTGGAAGAACAAAATTAATACATGAGGAAATGCCAGTCATTTTTCGCATTTTCCGAAAACCTGGACAAAATGAACTTTTCCACTTCTTCGTTCGCACAATAGCGGGCCCCCGCAATAGCGGGCTGTGCAATAGCGGGGCCCGCCCCGAGGTTAACCAATGATGTGCTTTTGTTAGTGTGTGATCATTTTCTTCCTCACCATTTAGGCAGCCGCACTCTGACTTTGGGGATGTTGTGGTATGTAAACATTTATATTCGGGAAAACTATTGCCAAGGTGGTAGAAGAGATAAAGAATCCTACGTTTTTTCTTCAAGAATTTGTTTGGCTGTTCAGTGCCATCATCCGTTCAAACGCCTGAAGTGGAGCTGACAGCTTGGAGAATGGTTGAATATACCGAATGAGTGAATGGTTTTCCATTATTTCAGTTTATGTACATGATCTGCAAACGTCTGTGTGTTCCTCACACACCCTCCCCCTTCCCTCTTTTCTGGCCTTTTTTTTTTTTTTTTTTTTTTGCTTCTTTTTTTTTTGGGGGGGGGGGGGGGGGGGGGTTGATCCTCAGCTGGTGCAGTTTTTCAGCAGTGAGATATTTTTCATAAGCAGTGTGTGTGGTGTGTGTGTGTATGTGTGGTGTGTGTGTGTGTGTGTGTGTGTGTGTGCACCATTAAGAGAGCCACATTCCCACAGCTCCATTCTAATTACAAGAGGGAGAGAGAGAGCAAGAGAGAGAGAGAGGGGGGGGGGGAGTTTCTCATGACAGAACATTCATTTTCTATTTGAAATTTACCCATGCCCAGGAATACATTTGGCATGAGGAATTCTGTGGAAAAAAAAAGTTACATTTGGTTGTCTGTTCATTTCAAATCTAACCCAAATTTCAGCAGCTGTACAGTACCTTTTTCTTTACTTCCTGTCCATAATGTGGTTTATGTATTGTATGTAACTTTAAATAAGTTTATACCAGTCAAAGGGATTTTAACTTTTAAACTTAAATCAGTTATGGACATACGTTTTGCAAGTCCTCTGATGTGTGGAAGTATTCTGTATTATGTAGGACTATGCTTCATTTCACCACAATAAAGACCCCAAACTCTAGTGAAAATATGGTGAAGGACTGATTTACAAAGTGAAAAAAGGAAAAGAGATAAGCGGTTTATGCATTAGACCCCTGATGCAAATCATTCTTACTCTTGAATAAGCCACTGTCTGTGCTTCCAATCTTCTGGGGTTTTATCTTAAAGCATTATGCACTTGGGATGTACTATTATCAAAAGAGAGTAAGATTTAAATTAGTATCCATTGTTCTTTATAACATTACATAAAGTATTTACTTTTCATCTTAAAAAAAAATTCATTCCAGCTTTAACATTACTTAAAGTAACTAGCCGGTGTACAGCTGATAATGCACCCCACTATTTCCTTTCTGACAATAAATGCCACTCCATGTTGGTGATGTTTCTCTTGGCCACTGTACCAGATCTTGTTGCCTTCTTCAGTCAGTGTCTCACCAAATCCTGTCCATCTCACTTCTCCTAGTCCAATAATGTCCCATTTATATCGGCTAAGCTCATACTCTAGTTCTTTGATTTTTCCGCACTGGTAGAGTGTAGGACGTTCCATGTACCAATGGTGATTTGTTCTCTAGGGAGCTTAAGTAGTGTTTTAACTCCAGTAGCTGACTTGTCACTTCCACCCTGGTGTTGATCAATGGAAAGCGCGGTTGTTGGTAACCCGGGCCTCGACCAATCCGGTATCATTTCGGCTTTGCATTTGTCTTTCATGTTTTTTCTGTGGGCTTAGGATATTCCTTGGTGGCGCCAATCTCCCCTCCAAGTCTCCATATGTTTTGGGTTTTTTCTATTGGGGTTTCCTCCCCCACATGCGACAGGTTGTACTGGGTTACATGGATACCAGTAGCAGTAGCAGAGAACTTCTCTGACTGACCTGACCCTGCTTCCAGCAGGATTATCAGCATACGGGTGTCGGCCAAGCCCAAGAACATCACCATCATACAAATCTATGCACCATCACCTGACCATACAGATGAAGAAGTAGAAGAATTTTATGAAGATCTTGAAGTGACCATTAAGAAAATACCCAAGAAGGACATCATCATCATCCAAGGGGATTTTAACGCCAAAGTAGGCCCTGACTCTTACAACCAAGGGGCCGGGAACAGTTGGTCAGTTTGGAACTGGGAGACCAACGACAGGGGACTAGGTCTCTGGAGTTTGCCTGCACCCACAGACTTACCATTGCCAATACCCTCTATCCCCACAAGCAGTCAAGGAGGACAACCGGGCATGCGCCAAACGGCAAGATCCATAACCAATAGATTTTATCTTAACACCACAGCGCTTCAAATCCAGCATCAACCGAGCCAGAACAAGAACCTACCCCGGAGCTGACATAGGCAGCGACCACGACATGTGCTGTGTATTCAAATGAAGCTGAAGAAATAAACAGCCTGCAAACCCACGTATCAAATTTGAGTGGACCCAAAATGAAAGAAACAGAAAGTCCCAGGAGATCTTTCAAGAAGTTGCGGACGTTTGCGGCATTTAACCCCCCTGGACAAGAATCAATGACCTCCCCCAACAACTTCAATGAGCAGTCCGAGAAAAACAGTAGAGGAGGTACTGGTCGTCAGAGGAATATAACACCCGCCATGGAACATGAATCTTTGGGCCCTTTCGACACAAGAGAGCACGAAACCTACCGGTCTTCCAACCCCTAAGATACCGGAGGCCAACAACTCGTGAAAAGTCAATGTTAAAGGCCAGGAGAAGTGGATCAGTGATCCAATGTGATGAGATCGAAAAAAACATGAAAGTGGGCAACAGTAAAAAAGGGATAGGACCCCTGAAGAAACTCACAAAACCCTTCAAACCAAATTCACTTGAAGACACTCCGGAACCCCCACAGAAAGCTCACTGCATTGAACAGGTGGTCTAAATATGAAAAAACGTACAAACCCTAAAACCCTAAAAGGGCATAATAGAAGAAAAAGCAGAAACACAAAGCACCCCCATTACCTATATGGGGGAAAGAAGTAAGAAGCCATCCGCAGTTCCAGTAGGAATCCCCGGAGCAGACAATATACCAGCAGAGCTGCTCAAGCAGGTGGCGAAACAGTCACACATATGTTACGCTATCTTCAGAAGTTTGGGGGAAAGACAAAACAGGGGCCAACAAAGGAAAAAAAACCTCATAAACCCCCTCCCCAAGAAGGGAATTTAGGGCCAATGCCAAAACTTGAACAACAGCCTCACCCACGCCAGCAAGATACTCAAAGTTTTTGAATCGACTCAAGAAGGAGGCAGAAGAACACCTTGCAGAGGAACAAGCTGGGTTCAGGGCAGGCAGGAGCACAATCGAACAGATTTTTAACTGCCACATCCTGATGGAAAAACATCTTCAACATCAGAGAGACCTGTTCCACAACTTCATCGACTTCAAGAAGGCTTTTGACAGAGTATGGCACGAAGGCCTGTGGCAGGTCCTCAGAATGTTTGGCATTGAAGAAGGACTGGTCCATCGATTTGGAATGGCCTCCCTATCTCTCTTCGCCAAAGACCTTCTTGTGACACTTTTAAATCTGGCCTCAAGACATATTTGTTTCAAACCTAAGAATTTCCTCTCCTGTTTCATTTCATAGCTATCCCTGCTTTTCAACAGCCAAAGATTCCATCACCTTGCCAAAGTGTATAACCTGTGCATTTGGACTTGTTAGAACTATTACTTGCTATTGGTTGCATGACTGTGTAAGAATGAGTTGAGTGCAAGCGCTTTGATTTGTCTGTGCAAGATACAGCGCTATATAAGTTCCATTTATTATTATTATTATTAGTGCAAACCATTCAAGCACTATACAACACTGCAAGGAGTGCAGTCCTTCTGAACAATCAGGTCGGAGACTACTTCAATACCACAGTTGGGGTCCGACAAGGATGCCTGTTATCTCCAGTCCTGTTCAATCTGTTCTTGGAAAACATCATGAGAGAGACCCTCCATGACTTCCACCCTACCATCTCCATTGGCGGCAGACCCCCCAACAACTTAAAGGTTTTGCCGATGACATTGACCTCATGGGCGAAGTAACACAGAGCTGCAAGATCTTACGACCAGACTTGAGAACAAGCGGGAGCATAGGGGATGGAGGTGAGCTCGGAAAAAAAGAAAATACTTGTGAACAGCATGAGCAATGCCACCGCAAAAATTTTACATGAACCCAACAACGGGAAAGGGAGAAACGCTTTTAAATCCCTCGGCGCTACACCACAAAGGCGGGCGATCGACGACAGAAAAAAAGTCAGAATAGCCATGGCAACATCTTCCATACAAAACTCACCACCATATGGAAAAGTAAAGAGATCAGTTTCCCAATCAACAAAAGCTCTACAAAGCCCCAATTCAGTCGATCCTGCTGTACGGAAGTGAAACCTGGACATTGACTGCTGAAACAGCAAAGCGAATCCAGTCATTCGAAACAAAAAAGCCATAGAAAACTACTGGGCATATCCTGGAGAGATCGTAAGACCAAATGAATTTGTCAAGAGTCAAATAACACGGCTGGCAGGTCCACAGGAACCCCTTCTCACCATCGTCAAGAAGAAAAAGCTGACATGGTTCGGCCACGTCACCCGCCACAACACTCTGCCCAAAACAGTACTGCAGGGAACACTCGAAGGTGGCAGAAGGAGGGGAAGACAGAACAAGTCATGGATGGACAACATCAGAGAATGGACCAGGATGAATGACTCTACTGCGCAGAGCCGAGGACCGAGATGGATGGAGGAGGATGGAGGAGGCTTACCACGGCATCGTCTTTCATGTCTCCCCCACGACCGCCAAGGTCACGGGTCTGATGATGATGATGAAAGTAACTAGGCTACTTGTTACCTTAACAAATTTCATTTCAGCTTACCATATTTCTATACTCCATAAAAAAACTTATTTCAGTTCACCAGATTTCCACACACTGTATTTCAAACATTTAAAGGGGGCAGGGTGCCTAGTGGCTAGACCATTGTGTCCCGTTTAGGGAATTTTACCCTGGAATTTACATTAGTACTGACTCCACTCCCCCAAAAGTCCTTCAGATGAGACTATAAACTGAGGCGGTGTGAAAACAGTATGTTAAAAACTAATTCCACCTTTCAGAAGAGTAGGCCATTTTGTGCCAGTAGGAATGGATGTCAAAACTTTAAAACAAACAAACAAAAAACCCGCAAAATCTCACTATTGGTAAAACCTCAGAACTCTAGCAGATAAACAAACAATCAAAAACCCAACGTGTTTTTAAAACTTTTTCTGTTCTTTATTCAGCATGGTCATATTATATGGAGTATTGTCAAATATAGTTGCCATAGCAGTGAATAGTGAAAGAAAAACATGTCACAACGAGAAAATATTGCAGTAGGTGGCTACAACTAAAATAATGTGTTTCTGTCTAAAAGTTCTGGCTGCTTTCATTAATAAAAAGTCCCCAGTGGGGAAGATGTGGGCCTGCCAGTGTATTCTTTAAATAGCATCCCCACCTTGCCGAAATTCTGTGCAAAGAATTCCTTCTTTTCTATCCTATACTTTGTTTCTGCCTTGTTTCTTTTCTTCCAGTCACTTCCTTCTTGTCTATTTTCTGCCTTCTTAGTCCGTTATCCTGCATCCACTCACCCCCCAGAAAGACTTAAGAGATATCTTAACCTGTACACTCCTTCACGTTCCCTCCGCTCTGCTGCAGATACCTTGTGCCTACGAATACCTAGATTCAACCAATCTACTGTTGGCCGCCGCTCTTTCTCTATTTCGGGTCCATCGACCTGGAATGAGCTCCCTCTCTCTCTTCGCCAGAAGCCTAGCTATGGCACTTTTAAATCAAGCCTCAAGACATATTTATTTCAAACCTAAGATTTCCCCCCTCCTGTCTCATATCAGAACTATCCCACCCTTCACTAACCCATGTCCTATCACCCTGCTAAAGTATGTGACCTGTGTGTGTGTGTGTGTGTGTGCTTTTGAAAAACATTTGACTATTTCAATTTTATTTCATAGATTTGGTCTGCAGTACCATGTTTGTAATATCTGTTTGAACTATTGATTATTTGTCATTGGTTGTATGACTGTGTAAGATTAGGTCGAATGCATGCTCTTTGATTTGTCTTTGCAAGATATAGCGCTATATAAGTTCCATTTATTATTATATCAGTTCTCTCCCATGCCAGTCAGATGCACTGGGCCTGACTTCTCAGGTGCTTCACAGCAATGCAATGCATTTTTGCTCATATGACAGAAAATAGTTGCTGTCTGAGCGAGCATTCAACAAAGAATTTTTTTTAGAGGGGGGGGGGGGAAGGGGGGATGTGTAGCAGCAGTACAGAACTACTCATTTCTCATTAAATTTTTTCCTGACAGAATGTTTTCTTGTTGCACTTTCCCCAGCTAAACACCATGGGGGTCATCAAGAATATGCACTCTCACTCGTCCTACTTAGGAGTTACTGTGAGACCAGTGTCTGGGGTCATACCAGGGTCAGGAAGAGGGCAAAGGGTCGTGACAAAGCCAGTGGTAAAGAAGGCAGCTTATAATCACAATAGTTCTTAAGTCAAGATCCCAGTGTGTGTGGCTCTTGGTGGATTTAGAATATCAATTTGTATGCTTTGGAGATCAACTTCTGTGAAGTCTGCCAGTGCCTTGATCTATCTTTATGCGTTCACGAATGCTGAATTTCAAATATGCATGTTGGAGATCCCATAATTCTTTTCTGTATTCCGTCATACCAGCTTTTGAAACTTGAAAATACATGGTATATGCCTGTAGTGGACAAGCATATTAGGTTATGCAACTTGTCAAGCCCGACTTCAGTGTGTTCTACATATGATGATTTCTTTTTACCCCTTCCCTGCCTGTTGTGGCTATCGTGATGCCACTTTTGGTTCTCTACATGCCTGCTGTATTTGTGTCTAGAATGCTATCATGTCAGTCAAACTGCTTTGAATTATACATTTTAAGCTGGTCCAGTCTCTTGCTGTGATATTTAATCACACCCATGTTCATAGACAGAAGATTTAGTTCTGTTGGCAACCCATTTCATATCTCATATAATGTCAAATCGACCCCTGGAAAATTCATGCAAACACCCCCCCTCCCCTTTTTAAAAAAAAAATCATTCTTGCTGGGGGTTTTCCTCTCAGTTTCTGTTGAATAGTTCTAACTTTCCGCCTTTCTAATCGATCCATCTATATTTTGTAAAAGCGCTCTATGAACCTGATCTTTGGGAGCTTTTCCCATTTATTACTGGCATTTTGAGAATGGGAAAAGGGGGGGGGGGGGGGGGGGGGGGGTGAAGAATGGGGGAACTGATTATGGGTTTAGACTCTGGCTAGACTTCAAAGGGCACTAATAAAGAATGATTGATATGGACATTGCACTTGGTATCACCCAGATACAAAAAACAAAACAAAACCAACAACAAAAACCAGCTACGTAAGAATTAAGAAAAGAAGATATTACTATTTGGAAAATCTCTCTTGTGTGTCCTCTTCTCTACTCTGTGTGTGTGTGTGTGTATGTGTCTGTGTGTGTGTGCAAGTGTCTGTGTGTGTGTCTGTGTGTGTGTTTGTCAGGTGGATAGCTCAGTCTCTGTTATGGTGGCAGCTGTACACTTGCAGATTCTCCCAGTCTTCATAGAGCTTCTTGGCTACTGGGGTGGCGTCAGGCCAGATCTTTCAGAGTGCCTTGTGTGGCTGGCGGGTGTTGCAAGGGCACTCCTATGCTGTGTGGTCTATGTGGAGTTTTGTTCTTCTCTACTCAACACCTCTTCTTGACCTGATGGCCTACCCCCAGTGCCCAAATCCAACATAACTCAGCAAAGAGTGGAAGTCGCAGCAGATAATTTTTTTTTTAATCATGTTTTTGCTCTGGTATGCAGGAATACAAAAATTCTAAATTCAGCGTGCCCCTTCCTTTTACCTAATCCAAGTGTGGTCAGTTCCTGCTATAGTTATTAGCATCAGCTGACCCCAGCTGGGCTGGGATGGATAGCAGCTGAAAGTGGGGGAAACTGACAGTATGTCCTCCTATATTATGTTGTAGTTGTACATTGATTTTTTAAATAGATTTTAATGGGGTGTGAGGCAGGGATGCTTGTTCTCACCTGATTTATTTAATGTATATAGTGAAATAATTCTACGAAATATTGAGAATCATGAGGGAATTAGTGTAGGTGGCCACATCAACAACAACCTGAGATATGCAGATGACACAGTCCTTATCGCCAACTCTGAAGAAAAACTGCAAAAGATTTTAACAACAGTAACATGAAAGCGAAAAGAAAGGATTACAGCTCAATGCAAAGAAGACAGAATGCATGGGTGATCTCGAAAAAAGCTGTTATACCACAATGCAACATAGCCTTGTAAAGCAGAGAGAATCAGACAAGTAAACACCTTTAAATACCTTGGTTGTACTATCACCCCGGACGGCAAGTGTGACACAGAAATCAAGAGGAGAATCGGTCAATCTAAGGCAACTTTTAAACAACATGAAATGCATTTTACCAACAGTAAGATAAGCCTCAAGACAAAGATCCATGTTGTGAAGCCTACGTATGGTCCATTCTTCTGTACGGATATGAGTGCTGGACCCTAGCCAAGGACACAGAACAGCGACTAGAAGCAGTTGGAGATGTGGTTCATCCGGAGAATCATGAAAGTCTCATGGACAAAAAGAAAAACAAATGCAGAAGTAATGGAAATGGCTGGGTACAAGAGATCCTTCTCAACACCATCAGAGAAAGACAGCTTCAAATTTTTCGGCCATATAATCAGGGCTGACGGACTAGAGAAACTGTTATGGAGTGGCAAAATATGTGGAAACAAGAGCAGAGGAAGACAACGCACAAAATTCACAGACAGCTTAAACAAATTCGCAATGAATAAAGAGGGCACCAACAATGAGCTCATGAGAGGGACCAAGAACAGGGAGGAATGGAGAGCCATGATCATCGATGTCTGCAGGACCAGACCGCACTTGAAGAAGAAGAATGGTGAGCTGATATTTTTATCCCAATGATTCATTCTCTTTTGCCGTAATGTTCTGTATTGCAGAAGAACTGATACATATCCTTTCTCCACTGCACATTTACACAAACACACCTGAAAGCAGTCTTTTTCCCAATCATCTTTATATTTGTACATAATTTCAATTGTCTGATACAATACTCTGCCCAAAACATTTTCAAGAAGTGTACAACAATAAGGTTGACATAAACATAGCTACACTTTTTCTTGTGTTTTTCAAGACATATTAAAAAAAATGATGGCTTGTACATTCAACCAGCAATGAGGGCGTTTTTCTTTTCAATACAGCTGCATATATTGATAAACACAATTTAGTACATTGAGTAGTTATCTTTTAACTGATCACAAGTAACTTAGAAAAGATTAAAAAAAGGAATTAGATTTGGAAATGATGTAACTGAATAACATTAAGAAATCTCCAAACTGGATTTGACAACACTCATCAAACAGATACACTGCACTCTGACTCAACATCATCAGTAGACACAGACGTTGTGCATGTACAAGCTTTCAAACATTCAACTGTTAGGTAAACATCAATTAATTTTCCCACATTTTTCGAAATAATATTACCTCTCAATTCTTCTCATCCATATCCACAACTTTTCATCTGTGATGAACAACAGCTTGTAAGGACATGAAAATGATAATATATGATGTAAAACACATTGCACATCGTCTGAAAGAGACGTTAACATAACAAAGTACATCATAATCACACCTCTTCAATTTGTCTACTCTCACAGACACACAGAAACAGACATGCTTTCCTGTTCACACTCACATCTTACAGTACATTACAATGAACATTTTCACCACAAAAGAAAAAGTAACATTGTAGTTTCATTCCAATAACATCCCTTACCCCATCCAGGTAAATCAATGGTTATGAATGCAGTGATAGAAACCAGAGCTCCATAATTATGCTATAAACCTCCAAAATAATACTTGTCCATGTTCAGCTGTCTGTGCTTTCACTTCAAAGGTTAGGTCTCTGAAAAGGTTGTGATTAGTCAAGACTATTATTGTTTCAAAAAGAGTTGCCATCTTCTGGTTCTATTCCAATCTGGACATATCAAATAGGTCACTACTCATTCTGCCTCTTTTATCAATCCGCATGTATGCCTTTTTAATTAATTAAGAAGGGAAGTTTTCACTACAAAAAATGTCAAAAGTAAGACACTTTTGATGTTGTGGAATCATTCATGGGAGTTAATTAAATGTGTGAAGTACACAGGATCCTGGAGGACAGACCAACACCAAGACAATCACTCACTGCCCAGTGGAAAACGGCAACAGAATCAGGCTTTGAGTGCATTCAAAACGTGGATCTCTTGCTTCAGCTGCTTTAATTTAACCTCTAGGTCACTAAGCCACCAGTGGAATCAACCAGCTAACCAAATGTCACATTTTACTTAAAATCATGCCTCAAACTATCCTACTGATTTCTTTATACTTGTTTCGTTCAGGTATCTTGAAAAGATTCTAAAGACTGAGGATGCAGCTGATTTCCTTGTTGAGGGGGACAGCTAAAAGCAAATACAACATACAAAGCACGAGACCTGCCTGAAATAACACAATGCCTTTACCTTTTACCTCATATTTATAAGGACTTACTCCAAGTGAAAAAAAAAAAGAAATTATCCAGGAATGAAAATCAGACTGACACTCACAAGAGCTACACATATTGTGTCAATGTGATGTAGAAAAAGTGCTGTTGGTGACAATAATATTCATGGAATTATATCTTAAATAGCTGAAAGTCTACACACAAAAAGCCCTTTTATCATGATTCAACTACAGACATAAAACAATAACTAAAGTCAAACACCAGCATACACAGGACTCTAAACACACGGCAGTAGAACATAGAGCAACTGAAACAGACCATGCTGGGAGCAGTGCCTGCCATTTGAGCCTGGACAAGCTGAAATTTAAAATATCTATCTATATATACACATATATATATATATATATATCAATTAACTGAAATGATTTCCAACATAGGGGGCAGGATAGCCAAGTTGTTAAAGTGTTGCACTTGTTATCTGATGGTCCAGGATAGAACCCCACCAAAGCGCCTGTTTGAGAGGATTTTTTCCCCTGGAGTAACCATCAGTACAGACTACGATCCCCAAAAAGTCCTTTGGATGGGACTATAAACCAAGGTCCCGTGTGTGAATGCATGCAGAACATCTTGCACACACATTAAAAACCCATTCCGCCTTTTGGAAGAGTAGGTTGAGTGCCGGTAGAAACTTCACAAAAATTAAAAAACGCATCCCCACAGGCGTCATGTTTAGACACTCTCCCGCAAGTTGGAATGCAGCTGCCTTAGCAGTGGTAAAAGCAGTCGCATACGCAAAATCTCACCGTTTGGTGAACCTCAGAGTTCTAGCCGAGGAACAAAACCACACAAAAAGCAAACACAACACAAAACAAAACAACACCCCCCCCCCACCTAATAACAACAAAAATTCCTGCAGATGTTAAGATGTTGCCATTAGTTCCAAACTGATTGATAACATTCAAAAAACATCTTCTACTGACCAAAAAACCCCACCCCCAAATAACAGACACTAGGTAAAGAAACAGTCAACCCCACAATGCTTGGAAAATAAAGTCTTCTTTGTAAAACAGAACAACAAAAAACCAGAGTTCAACACACTTCACAGAAATTTTTAACCTCTACCACACCCCGTCATGTAAAAACCTAACCGATGAAATACACTGTTTTACTTGTAACTGAGGTCCCGCTTGCTGTTGCCACCAAAAACCTGGCAAATAATAAATGCATCTGACACGGTTCTGGAGACACAGCCGAGTTAATTAACCGAACAGTCAGAGTGAAAATTGTGTGAATGACTGATGACAACTGGAAGAGAGGTGGGTGAAAAAGGAATAAATAAGAATGGTGATGGCCCTCAAGAAGTTGTTCTGCTGCTGCTGCTGCTTGCCACCTCACGTTTCCATCCATACACATCACTGCTCTTGCAGACTTCCCTTCTACTTGCCCTCCTTTATTTTGTCTGCTAACCTGCAACATAATATCCATCACAGCTTTTATCTTGGTGTGCATTTATGAACATAAACACATGCAAGTACATAATTATACTGATATGGACGCGCGCGCACACACAGAGTCTAGGATGCACGTGCAGTGACGCCAGAGTGTAATGAGAAGTCCCTGAAAGATGGCAGAAACAGTTTCTTTCATTTTAACAAATTTCTTGTCTGACAAAAATCATATTTTGAAGTATGAAATCATACTTTCTTACTGTCTTCTTTGAACAAATATGAGAAATCATGGTGGATGGTGCACAAGTCACTCACTCACAATCAGCCTCACACACACACACACACACACGCGCACACACACACACGCACACCACGCGCACACACACACACACACACACAAACACACAGGGGAATACTTACCATTCCATAGCTTCATCCAGTCCTTCCCCTTTGATAGCAGAAGTTTTAAAGATCTGGTACCGTCTGTCTTTCAGGGATGTTAACCCAAGGGCATTGGCCACTTCTGAGACAGTCATGGCTCCCTCTATGTCCTGCTTGTTGGCAAATACTGCTAGTATTGCCTTCTTCAGCTCATCTTCCTGCGCACACACACACACACACAGAAGGATGAGATAGCCTGGCGGTTATAGCACTGTGCTCATGATCTGATGGCCTGGGGGTTTGAGCCTCCACCAAGGTGCCCATTCCGGGGGATTTTTCCCTGGGAGTTAACATCAATGCAGACTCCACCCCCTTGGTCCTTTGGAAGAGACTATAAACTGAGGTCAAGAGTGCAAACACACAGAGAACATCTTGTATATACACACTAAACCTATGAACCTCTTAAATGCCGAGTGCATGTGCACCCTATATGCCAGGGAATAAAGTTCTTATGTACCACTTGCTATGTTCATGTCCCTCTTACTCAGAAATTACTAAATGAATAATCCTGACAGTCTGTCCAATGACAGTATATATATCGTAGATTGCTTTGAGGCAAGTTCAAATTAGTTAGTGTGATACTTCACTACAAAAACATATTTAAAATGTAAAAAATTGACGTAAAATACACTTTCTTCATCACCACTGTCATTCTGAGTACCCCCCATCCCAATAACGTCAAACATAAGTCCAGGCAAAATCTCTTTCTTTTTTCTTTTCTTAAATGCACTATCTCCTGAATCATACACGGTCGTTTTCATCACCGTCAGATATATCTAAAGTTTTATTTGCCACTTTTTCAGCTGTGTATAAATATTGATACCTTCAACGAGAAGTGTCAGCCATTTTGAACAAGAACTGCCCAAGCAGTCATGCATAATAACACAAAATACAAGCTAAAAAACGATCGTTTTTGCCATGGTTTTTGCAGCTGGATGTTGCCAAGCAACAGGAGAGTGATCTCCGCTAATTTTGGAGTTCTTTCCCTATAACTGTAGTCAAGGAAGCTGGCTCGTTTATTTCTGTTTGAAACCCTGGAAATTTTCCGGGTTGTAGGCGTATAGAGTGCACATTTAGCCCTGGAAAATTTCTAGGGTGGGGCAGTCTAGTGGTTAATTGTAAGTGGCTGCATGTGAATGAGTAGAATGAATGATGGTGGATCGGTGGTCTAGAGGTAACGCGCCTGTCTAGAAAGCGAAAAGTCCGGGTCTGAAGTGTGCGGCGGTTCGTACCCCGTTTGGACCGGAAATTTTTCCCCCATCCATTAGACCATGAGTGGTGGTCTGGGCGCTAGTCTTTCGGATGAGACGATAAACCGAGGTCCCGTGTGTTACACGTAATTATTCAGCGCACGTAAAAAAACCCACGGCAACAAGAGAGTTGTCCCTGGCAAAATTCTTAGAAAAAAGCCACTCTGATAGGGAAACAAATACAGCTGCAGAGAAAAAAAAAAAAAAAGGGTGAAAGGGTGGCGCAGCGCTAAGTGGCGACGCGTTCTCCCGCTCTCCCCGGGGAGAGCAGCCCGAATTTCACGGAGAGAAATCTGCCGTGACTTAAAGGGGTATGAAATAAAATCTGAGCGCTTTGATTTGTTGCTTTACAAGATTCAGCGCTATATAAATTCCATACATTATTATTATTAAAGCGCTTTGATTTGTTCTTTGCAAGATATAGCGCTATATAAATTCCATGTATTATTATTATTAAAACCTGTTCTGCCTTTCAGAAAAGGCTATTGTGTGCAGGTGAAAATGGACAAATTTACAAAACTGCATGCACATGCGCATGGGGACTGGGTTTAAAAAAGCACATGTGTGCTTGTTAATTATCCTCAAAAATAAAATGATTTAAACACAATCACAAAGAAGGGACAGGACGGTTAGTACATTCACGTGCCTAACAAGTAACCCGTGAGGTTCTGGGTTTGATTCCCAGCCTTGTCTTTTCTTTCCAGTTTGACACGAAAATCAGAGTGTCAAAGTCCTTCAGATGAGACTATAAACCAAGGCCTCGTGTGCAAGTGCCACAGAATATCTTGCACACACATTAAAAACCTGTTGTGATTTTCAGAAGAGTAGGCCATTTCATGCTGGTAAGAACAGTTTACACATGTTTTTTTAAAACACATGTGCACAGGAGTTGTGTTCAGACACCATTCCCGAAGTCAGAATGTGGCTACCTAATCATGGGGGGAGGGGGAAACGGTTGCATATACATATGCAAAATTCTCACTATGAGTCAACCTTGGAACTCTAGCCAAGGAAAATACACACAAAAGCACATACACAAAGCACACACACACACATACAAGCACATACACACACACCACACACACACAAGCACACATAAGGTAAAGGTAAAGGAGTCCCATAACCTATAAGGTCGTAGGGAAGCGAGGCGTCAGAGACCTCACTTCTCTAGGGCCAGCATATTGAGGGCGGCGCCCATTTCCTCTCCCGCGCTGCTTTACCTTCCCTGACCCTAAAGAGGGCAGGTACCCATTTACAGCTGGGTGAACTGTACTGAAGCCAAGGCGCGCAAATGGTCACCCATCCAACTGGTAACCACGCTCGACGCTGCTTAACTTGGCTGGGAGAAAGCAAGTGCTCCGACCACTGAGCTATCCCGTCCCCTCTAGACACACACAAACACACACACAGAGCTAAGCTTCCATAAGTCATCTCCACTTCCTTCGCACCTCCAACATAGCAACCAGTTCCTGCTTTGAAATGCCGACACGATCCCTATCCATGCTGTCCACCACGTAGATAATAGCATCTGTGTTCGAGTAATAACATCTCCAGTACGGTCTGAAACAGATAAGTTTTCCTTCATATCTTCTTGGTCACAACAACAACAAATACTGAAGTAAACACATCTTTTTTTCTCTCTCTCTTTTTAAAAATATTTTATATTAACACCGTCATATACACACACACACACACCACACACACACACTCACACGCACACACACTCCCCTGTGGAGATGCTGAGGACCTGTCAGTAAAAATAGCATTCCCACCTTCTGGAAATTCTGTGCTACAAGTTCCTTCTTTTCTATTACTCTCATTGTTTCTGCCTTGTTCCTTTCCCTACTGTCAACTCCTTTTTGTTTATTTTCTGCCTTCTAGGTCCATTTTCCTTACTTTTGTCCAGAAAGCCTTCCTGATGGTGTGTCACCTTGTCGTGGTGGGATGGCTTGTGTGCTTCAATGACCCCCAGAGCTATGTGGGTGGGGGCTTCGGCCTCTGGCAGGTTCAACCATGCTCAACAGGTCTGTGGGGGAGGAGCCAGACTAAACGATGCACCCTGGTCCTCCAAGTTGGGGGTTGTGCATTGGGCTAATGACCCATTCACTTAAAAACTAGTCTGTTATGGAAACTGCGACATTACCTCTTACAAGCGACATGGTTGGGGAAGAGTCCTCTCTGGTAGAGCCTATGATGCGTGCTGGTGAAAGCCTTCTGGAAGCCAGTGCGCCGACAACTCTTTTAACAACCAAGTCAACAACCAGGTAGGGACTGGAACATCAGACCCTGTCGAAACTGGAAAACAGCAGGTGTGTAGAGAAATGCAAGGGAAAAATTTCAAAAGATCCTTGGCTGTGCGAGACCAGAGTGGATGGAACCGGGCAGAGAAAAATTGCGAGTGATGAATCTCATTACTCTGGACAGGAAAAAGGGCCAGCCCAAACATGGAGTAGCGTGTGAAAACCCTGAAAACGCAAGACTGCTGTCCTGGAACCAGTGTCACAGGATCCACATCAGCTTCAACTCAAAAGCAGAAAGGTCCCACCCTCAGTGCAAACGCTAAACAAATACACAGAGTGAAGAAGGAAAATTCTTCAAACAAGTCGACAACGGGACAAAGCACCAAGCGGACCAAAAAAACTAATGGGAGACAGAAATGCCAAAGGGGACAGACACACAAACAGAAAACTGATATGGGCAGACATGGCACTGGAGAAAAAATAAAAATGGAGAACTTTTAACAGAATTTCTGATGCAACGACTGGTCATTGGAGGCACCATTTCTTCCCCACAAAGAAAGTCACAAGCCCAAATGGATTCCCCGATGGCAAGACCGAAAACCAGATTGACCACACCACCTTGGGCGAAAGGGAAAAGGACCTGCATGATGTCATGGGACCGACAGAGCAGCATCAGACCATCACCTTGTTGTTGCATCCTCAACCAAGCTAAAAACTACACGAGGGCGAAGCCCATACAAAAGTTCATGTGCAAACCCAAAGGGAAAAGAGAAAAAATAAAAGAATTCAGCTCGAAAAAGGACATTCAGTGTGCTTTCCACTGCCAGAGGAACGGGCGAAGAGCAATGGCAGAGTCTGCGTGAACCTGAAACACATGCAAACATAATGGAAAGAAAACAAAAAATACAGGGAGTGGTGACAACAAAACGGGCACTGATCACCGACAAAAACAGCTGAAAGATCAGATAACCAACACAAGATCAAGAAAAAGAAGCGGAAATTGCAAGAAATGCTCCCTGGGACAAAAACGGGCAGTAAAGAGAAGTCAGAAAAGACAAGAGAAAATACATTGTGGACGACCCAGGAAGCAGACTGTAAAAGGCCAAAGAAATATGAAGAGACTTAAAGATCTGAGAACTCCTCTGGATAAAACAGCAACTAGTTCCCTCAAAGATAAAGGCAATACCATTCCAGGTGTAGGAGGCCCGAGAGCAAGAAGGGCAAAACATTCAAAAAAAACGCTCAAAAAGACATGCACCACCATGCCCCAACTCCCCCACGCTGAAAATCTGCTCAAACCACCCCCCTACAAGAATGAGATCACAAAGCATCAATCACAATCGGCAAGCAGCAGGCCAGACGGTTATCCCATGAAGACTGAAGGCAGACATCCAAACTTCCACTGGTGTTATACCACTCCTACCCAAGATCGGGGGAAGAGAGTGTACCAGAAGAATGAAGAAGGCCACTGTAAAGCTGCCAAAGAAAGGGGACCTGTCCTCCTGCAACAATGGGAGAAAACTGCTACTTTTCCACCCGGGAAGTGCTGACAAGGATCATGCTAGACAGACAGAAGACAGCATGGACAAGACACTACGGGATAACAGGCGGGCTTTAGGCAAGACAGATCATGCACAGATCAAAATCGCCACAATCGCATCTCATGAGCACCCTGGAATGGCAGACCCCCTAATCAGTCTTGCGACTCAAAAGGGCTTTTGACAGCGACGACAGAGATGTCATTTGGAAATGAGCATCATAGGCTTTCCCACCAAAGTCTCACCATCATCCAGCAGCTATAGAAGACGCCACTGTCAATCATCCATGAAGGGAAACTGACGAACCTTCTGTACAGACCGGTTTCATCAGGGCTGTCTGTTTTTCCAACCATCTCTGTTGGGTGGTTGACGGATAATGGGAGGCCACAGCAGTAAAGGAGAAACCACATACAGTGACCCCATGAAGCAGCTGGAAGACCTGGACTTCGGCAGACGATAATCAGCCTTCTCTCCCACAGGCAACAAACACAAGAGACTTTGTCGTGTTGCGAAGAAGCGAAAAATGGCTCCAATCAACATCGGGAAGACAGGGTCTGAGGGTGAACAACAAACACATGACCATGCCCAACAAAAAACCCTTCAAGGAAGTCAGCAGTTTATTACCTGGGCAGTGCGTCAGTAAGTGGGGGAAAGATGAGACATAAAGTGCCGAATCAAAAACCCTGTCACGCTTCACAACCTTTCGGCCAATTGGAGGCAACAGCCTCTCATTCAAAACAAGATTCGGATCTAACAACACAATGTAAATCGGTCCTACTTTATGTCAGAAACCTGGGGGTAACAAAAACCAACACCCACAAAACTCCAGCTTTACCAACAAAGGCTAGAACACCCTACTCGGTGGCCGAAGTATTACAGTAAACAACTGTGGGACAGGACCAGACAAACCCAATGGGAGTCCATTATTAAACAAAGGAAGTGGGATGGATGGGCCCATAACTCCGCAAGCCTGCGTCAAGTGTCACAAGCAGGCCTTGACTGGAACCAAAGGGAAGCGAACAATTTGGTACCAAAACAGCCTGGCACAGAGTGTTGACAAAGAAAGAATGCACCCGGGAATGACAGGGGCCGAGCTGAAGAGGATCTCCCAAAACCAAGTTCGTTGGAGGGGTGTTGTTGCAGCCCTATGTTCCCCAAGGAACCGAGAGGCATAAGTCAAGTTGTCCAGAAAGTCTAAAAAATATATAAAATCTTTTGCAGGCATCTTTGTCACCTCCTTTTCCATGTTCATTCTCTCCCACCCTTTTTGGCAACTTACATAGATTGTCCTTTACTCATGGAGTAATAATAATAATAATAAATGGAACTTATATAGCGCTATATCTTACTGCCCGGTTGGTAGAGTGCTGGGGCCTGTGCCTCAAAAGGCCCCACCCCATGCAGACAAAAAACTGGGAGGACCTGCGGCAATTTGTAGAGCGCTTTGATTTGTTGCTTTACAAGATTCAGCGCTATATAAATTCCATACATTATTATTATTATTATTAATTTGCATTATGACAAAACTGTACTGCCTTTGTCACAGAGACAGTTATCCATCTGTAAAGGTGTCCCATAACCTGTAAGGTCATAGGGGAGCAAGGCATCAGAGGCCTCAGCCTTTCTAGGAGCCAGCATATCGAGGGCGGCACTCATCTCCTCTCCCTACTTTACCCTAAAGTGGGCAGGTACCCATTTACAGCTGTATGAACTGGGGGACTGTGCTGAAGCCAAGGTGGGCAAACGATCACCCAGTCACTTGGTAGCCACGCTTGATGCTGCTTAACACTGGCTTGGGGTCAGTGAGTGTTCTGACCACTGAGCTATCCTGTCCCCTATCTGTCTGACGAATTTTTAAAAAAAAGTGTAGATATACCTAAACACTTTGATTAGAATACAGCTGGGAATTGTACCTTCCAATTTTGCCAGGAGAATTCAGAGGTACCTCTCTGTCTTTCAGATTTTCAACTGTCATAGGTTCTTTCAACATGCATAAATCTGTAAGCACATGTGTCCTCCAGCAGGTAGTGTCCTCCAAAAGGACTTGACATTCAGTTCAATTTTCCAGTCAAAGTGGGAAGGAAAGACAAGGCTGGGAATAAAGCCAAGAACCTCATGATTTACTTGTTAGTCAGGTGAACATCTAAACCGTCCTACCACTTTTCCTCTTGGGGGAGGGGTGTGTGTGTGTGTGTATACATATATACATCCACACACATACCTACACACATTAGAGAGAGAGAGGAGAGAGAGAGAGAGGAGAGAGAGAGAGAGAGAGGAGAGAGAGAAGAAAAGAGAGAGAGAGAGAGAGAGAGGGGAAGAGAGAGATAATGACAGACTTTGAAGACTATCACAGCTCTATACAAATTCCATTTATTATCATTATTATTTTTGATTAAAGTGTTAATGTTTTTGCTTTCCTGTGGGGATGCTGGGGGCCTGTCAGTGTAAAGAGCATTCCCATCGTCTGGAAGTTCTGTGCTAGGAATTCCCTGTTTTCTATCCCTCTCTTTGTTTCTGCATTGTCCCTTTTCTTCCTGTCACCTCCTTGTTATCTATTTTCTGCCTTCTTGGTCCACTCTCCTGCCTTTTTTACTCAGAAAGACTTAAAACATAACAATTCTCTACCATGCCAAATTTGGACGTGTTCCGTCTGACTTGCCAGGCACACAACGGCAGTGCAATGCATATATTCGCCCCCAGTTCATACAGTTGCTGTCTCAGTGTTTAAATTAATTTAAAAAAAGAAGAAGTTATTTTACAAAATATTTTCTAAACAAATTGTTTTTCATTGCTCAGCTAGAAAGACGTGTGAGGTTCACGCAATGTGAGATTTGGTGTACAATGCAACCATTTTTGCCTTCCATGAATGTAGCTGCATTCCCGCTTCCTGGATGTATGCTGGGTAGGTTTGTTAACCCATGGATTGCCGACGTGAATTATGGGATCTTTAACCTGCATATTTGATCTTCTGCATGTGTATATTTACACAAAAGAAATATAAAACACTGGCAAGTCTGCACTTGAAGTTGACCTGGGAGATTGTAAAAATCCCCACCCTTAATTCACCAGACGCCACTGAGATTTAAACTCACGATCATGGACCCATGGAATTGAAGTTGAACGGTCCTAACCACATGGTTATGGCATCTGTCAAAAGGAATAAATTGCCAGCAGCGGGACACAGACTTTAACAGAGTATGGACCTATACAAACAGAACCTGGAGAGCTGTACAAAAACTATTCTTGGTGAAAATGCCCTTACTTAGAAATCATCATGATCTATGAAATGTAACTAGGTACCGGCAGCCCTTCAATCAGCCTGCGGGAAAGTAGCGCTGAGGGGGAAAATGCATGTTTTTGACAGGCCAGATCATGAGAACTATCTAAATAATGGGCATAAAAATTATGAAAAAATAAACATTGATGTTTACTTATGTGCTCCGAGTTGTTTGTTTGTGTTTGTATGCCATGGTGTGACAACAAAACAATTCCAAATACACCCACTCTTTCTAAAAAATCGAAGCGCGTTTCACTGCCCGACGTACCGCTAGCAGCCATTAGCTGAGCGAGTGAATCGGTATGGATAGAAAATCACTATGTACAATGTGCTCATTGCACTGCATTAACTTAAAAATAGGTCAGATCATATTTCCAGCTTTAATTTGGTATATTTTTTTAGTAGATCTGAAAAGCTTAAATCATTTAAAATCGGAAGTTTAAAGCGCAAGTTGAAGTTAGCCCAGGATACGAAACATCGGGCGAAGTAAACATAGACAATAGTCGTGCAATTGAATGGCCAGTCTTTGCTGAATCCAATGGTGTATGAAGCTCTATGATTGGTTAAGTACAGTTTCACTGACGGTCAATCAAAGTGAAGGTATCATCAAGCCATGTTTACACCATGTGAGAAAAACAAAAAAATGGCGGAACAGAGCAAAAGAAGCAAAGCCAGCCAAGTCAAATACGTTAAATGTCACGGAATTGCAGGACAAACTTGGCACGTTAATGCATTAAATGTCAAGTTAAGACCTGTATTAAACGAATCCATAAATTCATTTTGCTTAGTATTCGGAAAATTATTATTTATTTTGTTCATATTACACTCGCTCATGTTAGGCACGATCTAGTCAAGTTCGACCGGTACACCTTTTTAGTTTGAAGCGATCATATTTTTTAAACTGGGAAACTGATAGAAATCGATACCAATTATTGGTAAATCTAACATTGATTTAGCAATATGAGAGCTGGCTATTGAATTAATTCCGCAGTTTAACAGGAATTCGGTAATAAAAACATCGTTGAGAAGGAGTTCATCAAACGGAAATTGGTCCCGCATGCACATATCGGTCAACAGCACAGATCGAAAGCTGACTTACAGTGGCTGTTGAGGCAACACATTGTAGTTTTCATTACATGTTGCTCCAAAGTAGCAATAAACTTTTCAACAACTTTCTCAGCCTTTAAAAAATTTTTTTTTATAGATGGCAGTATAATTAATGAAAGGGGTTTTTTGTTTATTTAATCTTCCTACAGGTGTTACCTCCAAGAAATTCGATGAATCAGTAGAGAAGTTCTTTGTGATTTTACTGGGTATTTTCTTCTTCTTCTTGTTAGTACTCTAGTAAATAAAAATTCCAAGTTAAAAAAGAAATAAAAAGAAACAGTGAAAAGTGATTCAAACTGCTGAAGTTGAATTTCCATCCTCTTGTCAATTTTCATTTTGTTTTACTGGCATAAGCTTCTGACAAAGGTTTTTTTTTTATTGTGTTATTGTTAGTGTGTGAATTTGTTTGTAACTTCATTACATTAAAAAAAAATTCCCCTGATCAGTTTGGCTAACAAAGGTACAGTGTACACTTTACAGCCAAGTAAACATTCACATCATAAATGTTTATCACAGTGATTAAATTGTCAAGATAACATAGAACAATTTTCATATTATCATGAATATGTCACCTCATCTTTTTTTTCCACAACAAAGTAATTAATGATCACATGCTGTAGATCTATTATACATCACTCAGGCTTTGTAGACAGTGAGTAATATCTAATAAGTGTTAACTCAAACCATCACACCATACCCAACTTACCCTAGTCTTTCTCTCAGTCTCATACAAACTGAATATACTCTCTCTCTCTCATGAGTGTGTGCGAGTGTGTGTGTGTGTAAGTAAGTCTTCAATTTTAACGTCTTTCCACGTAAAGTGATACCAGACGATCCTTAAATAGGAGACTGAATATGTGAGATAGAGAAAGAGAAAGAGAGAGAGAGGAGAGAGAGGAGAGAGAGAGAGAGAGAGAGAGAGATCTACTCTTTGTGTGTGTGTGCGTGGGCGTCCCTGCATGCATGCGCGCTTGTGTGTGTAATAAATAGTAATAACAAAGGAAATAGTATTCTTAGCATGAACAAATCAAGAACAGAAATAAAAAAAATTATATATATATAAAAAAAGTAAAATAAAAAAAAATAAAAAAATGGAAATTAAAAATAACTACAATAAAATAAAAAAATGGAAATTAAAAATAACTACAATAACTACAATAAATGCCCTATAGGACTTAACAATAAACCCTTAGTAATATCAATTGTTAACTTAACATTGTTCAACATTTCTTCAATGGAATTCTCAGAAAAGGCAGGGAGATGAGGTTTTAACTTCTCACATTCAAGTATGATATGAGTATTTGAAATATATTCACCACATAAGCATTTAACATCCTTGCTGATTTTTGTGTGTGTGTGTGTGTGTGTGTGTGTGTGTGTTTATTATTGGTTACGGTAATAATGTAGATAGATAATATTGATTCAGTTGTTTTTTGTTCCTAGATAGATGGCTTGATGAAAAAAAGCAAATGCATTGCTTATTCAATGTACCATCTGGAAATAAAAATTTGACTTGACTTGGCACACACACATGTATGTATAGAGCACGTAACCCAGCACTACACCACCACCACCACAACACACACGCACACACACAAACACAGACATCATAATTGTCATGATATTACATAGTGATTGATGAAGAAATACAGACATTGAGACAGTGAAATTAAATTCAAATGATGTGTAAAAATGTTAAATAGCATTTTTTTTAAATACAAGATGGGCAATTTCATGCAAGAATAAGAGTAATATGCAAAGAGTATCAATTTGTTAACTTTTTTTTTTCTTTTGAGAAAAAAACCCCTGACAAAACTGTCTTCCTGTAGTCATCAGTCACTCATGAAAAGTATCAAATGGCAAAATAAGCGGCATAATATGGAGTAAATTTTATTTAGCACTGCAAATTTCAGTGTGCAGACTGTGCAAAATCCTCAATCTTTTTTCTAAAGAGGAAGAATAGAATTAAAGTATCACAAGCTGAGAGAACAACTGCTGCCTCACAAAGACAGCTGGAGAGACAAAAGTTAAAATCACTGATGAAATTGGAAAAAAAACAACAACCCCACAGTGTACTGTAGTTTCATACAGCTTTTTATTTTCAGGAGATGCAGAATAAAACCAAAGAGCTTGACAATATGAAGACGGTGAATGCTTAACTTGAAAAAAAATAACAACATCCTGAACCAAAGAATGAAGCAAGTTCAGCAAAGTTAGGGAGGAAATGTGTACGGGCAACTAAAAAGGATGTCAGTACCGTTTTGTTTTTTTAAGTTGGAAATGGTTATCAGAATATGTAATATAATTTGATAGAGAGCAGTGTAAAAAAGATTGTGTCAAAATTTCATTGAAATCTGCCGGTTAGTTTAGGAAGAATGTGCATTTCTGTTTGGACAACTCTGTTAACTCATCCCTGAAAGTTCTTGTTTTAGAATAAAAAAACAAAATAGTAAGTAAAGATAGCAAAGAAACACTCTTCATTATGTAGAAAATAATGTATTAAGACAACATGCAAAATTTGAAGACAATTCATTGAATACTTTCAAAGTTATGGTCGTTTTTCATATAGCAGGTCAGTATTCTCCCTTTTTTCCGCCGTGCAAATTGCATTACCTCTAGGTTTTTAACATGGAATTTCTCCTATATTGCTCAAGCAAACACCTCAGAAAAAAATAAGTGCGATTAATATAACTAGTATAAGCTGTTTATTTTTATTTTTTATTTTATTCTTTTATATCAAGGATAATGGAAACTGTCTAAACTGAAAGAAGCTTTCTGCTTGCCATTTTCACTGTGCTCTGATGCTTCAAAGTTGGCACATCTCACAGATTTGACTTGTGTCAAATTGTGGGTTTTTCCAAAGTTTGACACCCTAGTACATATCAACCAAATACACTTGTGTCATGGAACTTATTTATCTTAAGAATATATATTATAAAGATTTAAAATACTCATTTTCAACTGGGTACGTATGTCTAGTACAATTTTATTGAGGTTCAAACTTGGATGATTTTAGAAATTGTCAAGGGCATCAGCGTACCCCATTTTTAAACAGCCATATCTCCGAAAGTATGAAAGATAGAGACTTCATTTTTATTTTGTTTTTTAAGTTTGATCATTATCTTTATGATGATATAGGTTTTAAATACTAAATGAAATAATAAAATTTTGGCTGCTGGTACCTAATGTAACACATGCATATATGCATGCGCATGCACGCACGCACACACACACACGTACACACACACGCACGCGCGTACACACACTTACCGAATACTAGTCTGTCCTCCAAGATCCCAAACTTGAAACTTGAGATTCTTGTAGTTGACAGACTCTACATTGAAGCCAATGGCTGTGAACACACATTTATTTCATGATGTGAGCCCAAATCATAATTTAATATTTAAAAAATATCATGATAACAGAATAACAAATCAAAATTCAAGTTTAAAAAATAATAAGATTAAACTATGACAGGCCATATCCCAGGTGGAAAGTTGCTTAGAAGTTTACCTAGTTTAGTTATATAATATAATCTTTATTTGAAATTTTTAATCAGGCACATCTACAAGACTTTCCTCGGCAACTTTTTTATCACAAAATTTATTTCCAAATTTTGAGGGGTAATTAGAACATTAAAAAGGGGGTGAGGGTGGGAAAGTTCCATCTGTAACAACTAAAAACATCATTTTTTTCCGTAACAACTAAAATAAATCATTTTTAACACAAACGCACACACAGATGCACACATAGCAATGACTCAAATCCACAAAAGCATGCAGAGAAAGTGACAAAAAGTTTAAACAACAACAACATGAGAACAGACAGACAAAAGGCAAACAGACTGTTCACACAAACACACACACTTTTTGTTGTTGTAGTTGTTTCCTAATTCTTTCCACTAAAGCATTGCAAAATCAGTATTAGTTTTTCTATTACTGGAAGAATATTTTTATGTCCCACTGATGGTGGCTATTCACTGGAATAAGACTCTTTTTTTTTCCTCCTTTCTTTAAAATAATATTCTATGGGGAAGAAAAGAGCCTTTCATAAAAACTGATATGAAAGTGAACCTACTTAATATTTTTCTGTATAGATAAGTTGACCACTCTTGCACTCTGCTGACATTTTGTCCATTCATCACATCATGTGACACTGTCTGAACTATCAGAGCTAATCAAGCTGGGCAAATTGTTGGACCTTTGCTCAACTTTCAAAGTATTTCACATGGAAATATATGCCCATCCAAACAATAAAAAGTTAATCATATTCATACTCATAGTGTATTGTCATGGTTATTGTTATTGTTTTAGGGCAACTTGGCTGAAACACATTTGTACTAAAGAAAAATGGCGCAACTATCTGCAAACATGCACCATTACATAATTTTCTGAATGGAAAAAAATGTTTGTACTTACTGGGAATGGTGGTGACTACTTCTCCGACCTGCAGTCGATACAAAATGGTAGTTTTGCCTGCTCCATCAAGCCCAAGAATCAGAATCCTGCGCTCTTTATGTCCAATGAGGCTCTGAAAATAACTCAGAATCCCCCCTGCAAAAAGGTTGCATCATAAAAATCAAAATAGAATCGCAGTAGAGATCACTAAAGAATGACAGCAAGTGAGATACACAGACAAAAAATGTCAAAGCCACACACACTTCCACTAAAGGAAAAGACAAATATGGCACTTGCATATAATGCAGGGTTTGTGTTCATGTTTATATATATATATATATATATACTCAACCAGGAGAAACAAAAGCTCTAATCTAATAGTAATACCAATAATACCACATAATGTGGCAGGTAGCACTGCAAACCTGTATCAAGACAAGCAAGCTGTGATCATCTTATTCATTAAGCAAGATGTACAAAATGACAATAACATAACATGCATTTCAACTCAAGGACAACATGCTCTAACCAAGCAACTTTCCTAAGATCCTGCACATCTGCCCTCCATAAATCAGAACAAGTCAAAAATGAGGGAGACAAAGAATGAAGGCTGCTGCAGACCTATTTGAGACCCTCCATCATCAAATGAGTCACCTGACCCACTTTTCCGCTAGCACTGTAGCAGCCATTAACTTAAGAAGGTTGAGGTAACTAAAACTGATAAAGGCATAATTTTGTTTTCTTTTGCTTTAAAAGTGCATAAAAAAACCCACAAACTCCCCATACTCTGATAATGACCATCTATTTTGACGCAAAATTCATTCATTTCTCTTTTTGTCACTTTCAGGTGTCGAGCATCTCTATAAAAACTATTTGTAATATCTTTTCATAGAAGAATGCAATTTCCAATATTTTTCATTGAGTAGCTTTTTTAAAAAGTTTTTTTTTTTTTTACATTGCATATTAATAACATGCTAAGAGTTAAAAGTAGACTTCCTATGCAATGCAACTCATCTGTGAATTACAGGACTTTTCTTTCTTCTTTTTTTATATTTTACAGGTGGAAGGAGGGAGGGGGGGGGTGTATTTGTTTGCTTGCTTGTCTATCTTTAAAAAGGAATGTTATATATGTGAATCCAAAATTACAAGGCATTACCTCCACTCCCAGATGGACTAGTGGCAATACTCCACAATCATGACTGACTCTGACACTACAGACACACTCCTCATCAAGTGATCAAGACACAATGATGAATGACATCCCAGGCTGTTTCAAAGCTACCTGACAAATGACAATAAAAAAATAGGTTTTATAGAGAAGGCAAGGCTATGCATGCCTACCTTCAATATGTTGCAGGCTAGGGCTGTGATAAGTGTGAAATGGCACCGAGTAACACTAACAGTACACTGAAAGAGCATTTGGTTTCCCAACAAATTAAGTTATCAAACACAAACAGTTACAGAACTTTGATTAATAATAATTATATGTCACATAATTGTAAGTTTCATGCTGTAACATTATCAGATTATGTCTTAATGCATGGTCAATCCTATTCAAAGTCAGCTTAAAATCTTATTTCATTTTGAAATGATACTTCATGAATTTATTTACACAGCGCATTCACATGGCTCTTCTTCACACCACAAACTCATCTTCTAGTTCTACTATTTTGTTTGTTGTTGTGTATTTTTGGGTGGTGGGGTTTGGTTTGGTTTTAGTTTGTTTTTTGGGATAATTTTTAATTTTGTTGTTTTAGTTTTGTTTGTTTGGTGGGTTGTTTAGGTTTGTTTGGTGGTGTTGTTGTTTTGTTGTTGTTGTGGTTTTTTTGGGGGGGAGCAGGGAAGCACATATGACATATATGATAAAATTCAGAGACTACTACTAACCACAAAGCTGCTGAGTGACCTATCAATTTTCTGTGTGAAGAGAACACATGTGACATGTCCCATCTGTTTGCACAGTTACTGATCATTTTGCTGTCAGCTCTGGCAATATTAGTACTACTACAGGTATAGATGTTGTCTTTCTCTTATTTCTTTAAACTCCGATCAAACAAGAGTTGATTCGGATACTCAGTTTTCCACAAACCAAGTCTGTTCATGATTGATGACTGACGCATGTGTAAATTTACAATCTTTCTCAAAACATTAAGAGATAGAATTAGCCCTATTCATTCAACATGATCATCATTGACCAGGCTGTGATTGTCTATCAATTTCAATGACCGAGTGAGTCTTGGATTATCATCGTAATGCTACTTGCTCTTTATCGTTGAATGGACTTATGACAGTCATCACAACTCTA
This sequence comes from Rapana venosa, assembly GCA_028751875.1. Taxonomy (NCBI): domain Eukaryota; kingdom Metazoa; phylum Mollusca; class Gastropoda; order Neogastropoda; family Muricidae; genus Rapana; species Rapana venosa. The sequence continues at coordinate 6,123,854 of CM054158.1, forward strand.
GGAATCCTACCAATCCACGGTTTCGGCAATTATAATAAAAATTGATAATCAATAAATCGTGATATCATCACATTCATCATTAAACATTCTTGAGAGTTAAATAAAACAAAATATAAGTAACACAGGTTCTAGCTGAAAAAATACCCATTGATGATGGTTGCTGGATCTTCTCGAGCAAGAAAAGTACACAGCGCAGACGACGTGGAACCAACTTGCTTCTGCGTAACAGCTGAATTCACTTCTTGTTCACGTACACATAAACTTTGTTTATGAAGTAATAAAGGAATATGTATGTCACGAAGCAAGTTAGAATAGATAATACATTTGACTGATAACTTTCCAAAAAGCTACAAATAATTATTATAAAAAAGAAAACGTCAAACAGTAGATATACGAAACTAGTACGCAAAATTGCAAATAATATCAAAATCTATTTATACAAAACTATACTAAAAAATTTACTCCATCACAACCACTCATCCCTATGGTGTGTGCGCGCGCGCGTTTGTGTGTGTGTGTGTGTGTGTGTGTGTGTGTGTGTGTGTGTGTGTGATGTTTGTACCGCTGTCTGTGTGTGTTACAGTCGTTTTACAGTTGTGTATAGTTTTGTTCATTTATTTATTTTTATTTCAAGAAAAACTGAATGAGCGCTTGTTTTTACATCCAGTCACCGTATGCAGACAATTTGTAAATTTTGCCATCCATTCCCACTGGCACAAATGGCATACACTTCCAAAAGGCAGAACAGGTTTTCACATGTGCGCTAGATGATCTGCACGCTTTCGTTTTCATTTATTTATTTATTATTTTATTATCTTTTTATTATATTCTTTTATTTTGAGGATAATGGAATAAGCACTGATGTGCTTTTTTTCATTCAGCCCCCGTGTGTATGCAGAATTGTACATTTTGTGATCTTTGCTTTGACTGTGTAAGGGTCAAGGCGCAGTTGGCCCACTTCACTTTATAGTCGCATCCAAAGAATGAAAGAGGTGTGTGTGTGTGTGTGTGTGTGTGTGTGTGTGTTGCGTGTGCGCGCGCGCGCGTACGTACGTTCTGCGTGCGTGCTCACGCAGTGTGTGTGTGTGTGTGTGTGTGTGTGTGTGAAAGTCAAAGTCAAAGTCAAACTTTTATTTTCAGATGGTACAATTTGTAAAAACTATTAATTGTAACGTGATGCATGTGTAGGGTGAATGCAAGCGCTTTGATTTGTTTTTGCAGGATATAGCGCTATATAAATTCCATTATTATTATTATTATTATTATTATTATACCTTTCAGAAGAGCAGGCCATGTGTGTTGGGGTAATGGCTGACAACGTTTGCAAAACTGCACGCGCGCGCGCGCGCGTACACACACACACACACACACACACACACACAGGTTGTACAGGGGGACGGGATAGCCTAGTACTTAGAACATTGCGCTCGCAATCTGACGATCCAGGTTCGATTCCCGTTCAAGGGGATATTTTTCCCCTGGAGTTAACATCACTGCAGACTCCACTCTCCCCAAAAATCTTTCGGATTTCTTTCAGAATTGGGCTTGATGTCTTTCCCGCATGTTGGATGGAAGAAAAGGAGAGGAGAGCCAGTAAATTGGGGATCAGGAGGCACAGGGTGGAAAAGAGTCTGATCCTCTCTGGGGTGAATGTTGGGGACTTTGTCAGAGAAGAATGAAGAGAATATAGCAGGAAGTTCAGAGTGGCTGTGAACGGCAGAGGGCTTGTCTTTGCAGATCCGAGGAGAGTTGAAGTAAGGGGAAACAAAGATTTCATGGTCGTAGCATCAAGAACTTGAGCAGAGTAATAGTTTGTCTTTGCAGAATGTATTAAGGTTTTGACTTTATGTGGAAGTAGAATCTGTGTGTATGTGACTCGTAAGAAAACCTTTTCAACACGGCAAGTGCAAATGGGAATCGAAAAGGAGTACTTTTGGTTCAAGCATTAAACATCCTATTCATCCGGGTTGTCAGTCCTTAAAATTTACATCAATTGAAATGAATAATCTTTTCGTTAGTTGTTCACCTGCACTCTCAAATCAACATTTTCTTATATTGAAAGCTGTGAGTAATTGACACGAGAGAGGCTTAAGGGCATAATCTACACCATAGCACCGGTTACAAACAAGAAAAAACGAGATGGCAGTCGGGAGTGAGGGATGGGCAGAGAGGTGCTGAGAGTAAAGTATTGCTCTTTGTGGTAGGCTTATGTTTGTTTCTTTATATTTTGGCATTCAGATGTACGCCTTAAGCCTAGCCTACAAGCTTCACATCCGGGTGTCTGAGAACGTGCACACCATGTCGCGTCGGGAGGGCCAACTGTTTGTTGGAAGATTAAGTAAAACAACTCGCACTCGCGACTTGGAAGAAATATTTGAACCATATGGTCGACTGACAAGATGTGAAGTTAAATATGGTAAGTAAGAACGTAATGTAGTGTATCCACGTGAATGTTATTATTTAAAAAAAAAGTAGAAACGGTAAACATCACGCATTCAACATGGCTGCATGAAATGGCGGCAGTTTACGTTCCCAGTCGTGTAATAATAATATGGTTATGAGCAGCTCTGTTGCTACTCTGACTGATTATGCTGACGATTAATTTCTTTGTTACGTGTATACTGTAGACATCGGTAAAAGCTGATGCGAAATGAATTTTTCATGTTGGTAGTATGGATCAGGGTCAGGGGGGATAATTCATTAATTGTAAGGCATTATACACCCGACACCGGTATTAAAAATTCTCACTTTTCCTTCTGTTTTTCCTTATGATTCTAATATTGGTTTAAGCAGCATTTTTTAGTTCAGAAACAACATAGCACTAATACATGAAACGAGTACTCAACATTTTTACATATATGCAAGAATGTAGGTAGCCGCAGCCAAAATATAGCGTTTGTGTACATAAAATTGGTTTTTTTGAAAATAACGTTTTATAACAAACAAACAAACAAATTATGTCTCTATCTCTTTTTTTTTCTTCAAAAGCTATGGATTTCTAGTGCTGGAAGCTGATCAACCCCAAAATAATGGGAAAGAGAGAAAAAAGGAATGCTTGGCTAAAAGACACTGTACTAATATGTATTGTGTATGGTGATATTAATAATACACAAGATAATAAGCTCACTATTGAGTATGACTGCACTGACACATAACTCAACCTTGTACAAGTTGCAGGAGAAGAAATTCATTGATATCACATTAATTTATGGAAAGATTGCGTAACTAAAAAATCCCAAGGCACAACTAAACAAAGAAAATAAAAAAAACCTCCACATTCAAATCACCATAAATGATACTAAAGTGTGAATTGGTCAAAACAAAAATGGGGACGACCTTTGCTTCACGACCTTTGCTTCACAAATCACTGAGTCATGACAATCTTGGATTATCTTCTCTTGGTTAGGCTGGTCATTCAGCAAAACGTTAAAATACAGTTGCTATTTCACCATATAACCTTGCCCCAAAAATAAATTGTATATGTTCAAACTATCTTATTTTGCAATCATCGTAAATTTGTGAAGTGATTTTGTGAAAATATCTGTCAAAATCAGGCATGCTTTCTTCTTTCCGGTTTGCACATGTCAGATCAACAACGATCGTAATAGCCCTTTTCAAAGTCTTCATTTTCAATGATCGCACGAAGAATTACGCAAACCACGTGATCTTTGTATAAATAAACCGTTATATCAATGATCTTTATTGAAACATTTATGAAATTTACCCTGTAAATTTAAAAAAGCGTCGATCCTTGACAAGATCGGTTCGCGATGTCTGTTCGTCGTTCGTCCTTGCCCTTGCGTCTTGTCCCGACAGTAACGGTGGCTGCCACTAGATTCCAATACGACCGCAGCCGACAGTTGGTGCTTCCCACGTGGGCAGTATTTTTCCATCACACACAGATCTTGTGGTTTTCACACTATGTGTCTGAAAACTGGTGGGGCGATGCAGGGAGGGTGTCAGAGGGTGCCAGTGATAAATTTAGACCACTAACATGCGTGTAGTGGGGAGGGAAGGAAGAAATAACAGCCAGCGACCAGAACGCCTTTCAATGGTGCAGCGTGATGAAAGAAATGTTGTTTTCTTTAGTAGCAGACGATTCATCTGATTAGCGAGACGATAAATTGAATGTTATTGTCTTGGAAGTAGAAACATTTGAACGAGAATTGTTAAGTGAGTCTGATATTAAACACTTACGAGGAAGAGGAGGAAGGAAATGCTGCAGTTAGGGAGAAGAGTGAGCCTGAAAATAACATGCTACACAGCACATTTCTGACCTGTGCTACACACACCGACTGTGGAGAAATTTGACCTCCAGGCTGGTCCGCGGCATAGACGCCTGGAAATGATGCCTTTTAATTGTTTTCACATTATTACCACACTTTTGCTTTGAAACTGCAATGGCAGAAACGAACAGATATGCCGATAACAAAAATAGCAAGAAGGAAAATAGAATAGGTCTCCAGTCTGCCAAGGCTCGCCAGCTGAGAGCAATGGGTACTCTCTCCCATACATGCATAATATTTGCTTTGACCCTGTGGCACCACTAGGACTACTTTAGAGACTACCAACATTAAAATTTTGTAGGGTTACAGAATTCTTCTATAGAAGAATTCTATGAACAACTTGAAAACGTCATCTCCAAAACGCCCAAAAAAGACATTCTTATTGTGGAAGGCGACTGGAATGCTAAGGTGGGGACCTGATGCCTATGACACCTGGGCAGGAACCACAGGACGCTTTGGACTAGGAGAAAAACGAATGAAAGAGGACAGCGGCTGCTGGAATTCGCAAAGAAGCACAAACTCTGGCAAACACACTCCATCCTCACAAGCCATCTAGAACATCAACTTGGCACTCACCAAATGGTCTGATTCACAATCAAATTGACTACATTCTGTCACCCCCAAAGATTCAAATCCAGCATAAACAAGGCAAACACAAGAACATTCCCAGGAGCTGACATTGGCAGTGACCACGACCTTGTACTTACCACCATCAAGCTGAAACTGAAAGCAAAACAACAGCCAAAAAACCCACGCATAAGATTTGATCTGGAAAAACTAAAAAAAAACAGTGGTTGAGATCTTCCAAGCCAACATTGGAGGAAAGTTCGCCGCACTCACAGCCATCGACAATGATGTGGACACACTAGCCAACATCAAAGAAGTGCTAATGACAGCAGCAGAAGAAACATTAGGAAGAAGCAGAACAAACAAACAACCCTGGGTGACAAATGAGGTTCTTGACCTCTGCGACAAAAGAGAGCTTAAGAAACAAAAGTTCACAAGTCAAGAAGCCAACAACAAATACAGGAATAGCCACAGAGAAGTGAGGAAAAAGATGAGAGAAGCCAAAGAAGCATGGATAGAAAGAACAATGCCACAGCATCGAAGTTGGAATGGCCAAGGGAAACAGCAAAACAGCTTACGACACTCTGAAATCACTAACGAAAACCACACAGCCTAAAGCCTCTGTTATTGAAGACAAAGAAGGAAATCTTTTAACGGAAAGCAATGCCATCCTCCAACGCTGGATGGAATACTGTGAGGGATTGTATAACTACCCACTACGCCCAGATACCAACATAGTTTCTGAAAAAAACCCAGAACACCAAGATAAAGACCCACCAATACTAAGGTGTGAAGTAGACACAGCTATTAAACAATTGAAGAAGGGAAAGTCCCCTGGAATCGATAATATCCCAGCTGAACTCATAAAAAATGGAGGGAATGAAACAGCAAGGCGATTCACAGAACTTTGTCAGAAGATTCACGACACCAAAGAATGGCCAGAAGGATGGACACAGTCTCTTGTAATACCCCTACCAGAGAAAGGAAACCTCAAGCAATGCCAGAACTACAGAACCATCAGTCTCATAAGCCATCCTAGCAAGATCATGCTGCGGGTAGTCCTCAACAGACTGAAAAACCAAGCGGAAAAACTCCTGGCAGAAGAACAAGCTGGCTTTAGACCAAAACGCAGCACAATGGAACAAATTTTCAACCTGAGAATTCTGATAAACATCTCCAACACCAAAAAGACTTGTATCACAATTTCATAGACTTCAAAAAGGCCTTTGACAGGGTATGGCATGGCGGCCTCTTGCAAGTACTCAGGCACTTCAACATTGACAACTGCCTCATTGAAGTCATCAAGGCACTGTACGAGAACGCAAGAAGTGCAGTTTTCATGAACAATCCCATGGGCGAGTTCTTCAAGACCACAGTTGGGGTCCGTCAGGGCTGCCTTCTCTCACCTGTACTTTTCAACCTCTTCCTCGAAACATCATGACAGAGACACTGCAAAACCACCACACTTCCATCTCCATTGGTGGAAGACCCCTTTGCAACCTCAGATTTGCAGATGACATTGACCTCATGGGCGGCAGCAAACAAGAACTGCAAAACCTCACAGTCTATCAGATCGATCGAGCACATACGGCATGGAGGTCAGTACAGAGAAATCAAAGATCATGGTCAACAGCGCTAGTAATGACAGCATGGAAATAAAAGATGAATGGATAAATACTGGAAGAGGTGAGCCAATTCAAATACTTAGGCTCCATCCTAACAAAAGATGGCACATCAAACAATGAAGTGAAAGCTCGCGTTGCAACAGCAACATCTGCTCTAGCCAGACTCGAGAGGATCATCGGAAGCAACAACATCAGCTTCTGCACCAAATATCACCTCTACAAATCCCTCGTGATATCTATCCTATATGGCTGTGAATCATCGACCCTGTCAGCAGAGCTAGAGAGGAGAATCCAAGCATTCGAGAACAAGTGCCACAGAAGACTCCTCAAAATATACAAAGAACACAAGACCAACAACTATGTGAAAGAAGAAATCAAAAAGCGTGTGGGCCCCCAAGAACCTCTGCTCTCCACCATAAAGAGGAGAAAACTGATGTGGTTTGGTCACACCACAAGACACAACACCTTAGCAAAAACCATCTTGCAGGGAACGGTTGAAGGCAAGAGAAGAAGATGCCGCCAAAAGAAATCATGGGTTGACAACATCAAAGACCGGACCGCCCAACCCCTGCAACACCTTCTACTAGCCACACAGGATTGTGAAGCATGGAAAAAGATCTCTGTTGCGTCTTCTCTCATGTCCCCCCTACGTCCTTTGGGACATGGGACTGAGTGAGTGAGGGTTTCAGAAGTTCTGTGTTGTTTTGAATTTGTCACATCTGTGCTGTGACACTGATGACAGTGTGACAGTCATGTACAATTATACACTTCTGTACACTTAACAAACATGTGGTAGCACACGCATATATGAACTGCAGTATAAAGGTCACATGTTGATTGAATATGACTTGTTTTCAAAAGAAAAAAAGTTAAACAAAACTTCTGTCTTCTCGAGACGTATCATAAAACAACAGGTGCTATGGGGACATTGTGTGACACATCCTTGAAGCCCTATTGCACATAACTATTAGTAAACACATCAGCTGGGTATCAGTTCCTTATTTGACACTAACATGCTTGAACTATTGTCAAATCCATGCAGGATTTGCTGTTTTATCATATATACCATACTTTTACCTGTGATTTGTGACAATGACAAGACATCTGGTGACCAGACACAAACTTGTGCCTAAATGCAAGTACAAAGACATACCTAGCTTGTGACAAAATTTCAGCTTGATAGCTTGTCATGCACACACACAATCGTCTTAGGAGTAAAGTAAGTCATTTGGGGGTAGAAAACCTTCAAAGAATTCAAAATCTACAGGCAGTTTAGCTCTGTAGAATCCAACAACAAGAAGGTTAATGCACTTTCCGCAATTTGAACACTTCGCTTTTATTGGTTTGCGGGTGAGCGACAGCCCATGAATACATTAACTCATTGGAGTCGCAGTGAAATTGATCCCACCATTTTGTGGTGACGAGTGATTTGTGCTATATTTGAAAAATTCAGCAGACTTACCCAGCATAATAATGACGTACACATTATACATCATTGAAAAGTTTATAATGTCTTCTTTTGAGATTTCTTCATAGTTTTTTAATAGATGACTGTATTTATTTTTTTACAAATTTTCGAAATATGTCACTGAATGCTGAAAAATAAAAAAGGTTTGAAAATTAGGGCTGGTATCTTAAATGGCTTGAACTATTCATCAACTAGTCCCCTTGAAGCAATGTGATGATTTTTCACCAAAGTAAAGTTCCCTGAAGTTGGCTGAATCCATCTGATGTCACTTTTTCTATGACAGATTATCTTTTTTAAAGAATCATAACACTGGAGTGCCTGAAATCCCAAAGATATCACTTGGTGACATGTCAAACAAAATTGGCCAACAGACAAAAACTAGGCAACCGTATGGTCAAGGAAACCAACTGTGTTTAGAAAAATGATTGCCCTACAGGCCAGAGTACTTTCCCTTGAGTTAACCATAACTTGTGTGTTTTTTAAAAAAAATGTGTAAGTCTGCCGATTCTTAAGCTTCGGCACGTCACAGTAAAGGAGAGGAGTAAGCTTCGGCACAACCTCATTGAGTTAACCCTTTACCAAATTAGTACAAATAGGTCGTCTAGTTTGATTTTCACATTGAGTATTGGCTATTTTTAAGCTACAGGTTCTTCGGAGTTCTCCTTCGGAGATCGTGTACCGCAAAAATCCTGTTTTTTTCGGGAAACTCAATGAGTTAACCCTTTACCAAATTAGTACAAATAGGTCGTCTAGTTTGATTTTCACATTGAGTATTGGCTATTTTTAAGCTACAGGTTCTTCGGAGATCGTGTACCGCAAAAATCCTGTTTTTTTCGGGAAAATTAGCCAGATATGAAAATTTTTTCCACCCATCTTGATATTCTACAATGAAACCTGAACACAATGATACCAAATATAGTGACGATAGTTGCCTGTCACGAATATGCAACGGTTTCAAAGTGGTCATGTCTCTGAAGATTTGTCCATGTATGTGAAAATGGCGGTCGCGCAGCGTTTTTTAGCGGAACACACACCTCATTCACACGCTTTGCGTATTTACGACACACCAGCCACAGAAATAAAAATGCACTCAATGAAAAGAAGAAAGATTGAATTTTTTGGATGTACAGTGTTTTTTAATCAGTTAAACGGAAGCGGAGTAATATTAATAAGAAAGTGAAAAGACAGACAATTTGCCACTTTTCAGCTGTGATGACAGTATGCGCTGGGGGGCTGCCGCTACCTACCGTATGTCTTGGTGCTTTATCATGATTTTTTTTAAAGTTGATAGTACATGAAAGTAAGTGCAAAGACTAGTGAAATCTAAATCACCATACAAAAAGTTTTGTGTGTGTGCAAGTTAAACACTTACAACATGCAGTACCAGATACCACATGAAATATTTTTCTGCTTGTTATTTTGTTGATATATGTGCTTTGCAGATCATTTTTCTAATAAAGAGATTTTTTTTTTTTTTTTTTTGTCTGTTTCAGGAGTCGAAGTTGGTGAGACTGGTTTTTCTTCAGACTGTATGAATTTGTATTTTTTTTTTATCTGTTTTCCTTTGGTGTTTGTTATTGGTTTTATTTTTCAGTACAAATATTAAAGCTACAAATTCTAAATGACTTTCCATGCTGAATACACTATGCAGTTAGACTATTTTTAGTTTTCATCAAAAAGCGTAAAATAGGTAGTTTGGATGATTGTTACAAGATTTCATCCATCAGGGAAGGTTAGTTTAATTTTCATTTGGTTTTTAAATATCTGTATGTACAGGTATACATTAAATGTTTTGTATAAATTGTGTTGTGGAAAATGATGTTTGGGATGCACAAGTTTAAGTATTGAAACTTGTCACAAATGGCAAGGTTTGAAAGCTTTGTATTCTTTTGGGTTTGACAGTTCAACAGTAATTAACATCTTTGGAACTGAGAAATTATGTGAAAAGTATGTGGTAACTGCATTTGACTAAATTAGAACACTTCATGCGCACATGGATGCACAGACGTGCACACACGCACGCATACACATGCACACACACACTGTGTTTTAAAATGTGCTTTAATAAAAGAAGGTGAATGCAAAAGATTCTCTCATTCAAAATGATTCATGTTTAAATGGTGCTCATATGCAAAAAGTAATATATGCTCACATACAAAATTGATCATCATGGGTGGATTCAGTCACAGATCCTTTAAGGTCTCCATATATTTATTATTTTCTATCGATTGACTTGATAAGGTGTTTGCTATAATGAACTGTATTATATTACAAGTTTAGAACCAACTTTAAAAAAAAAAAAAGGATGTGAGAGATAGTAATGGTCAAACGGAAGCCACCAGTGACTAATGCCTTCATTGGCTGCTTGTTGCCCAGTTGGAGATCAAGTAGTAAAAGTATGTTCTTTCGAGCCAGAAGGCCCATAGAGCTGGAGCTTATCCCGGTTTCTGTAGCGTTAAGCGAACTGATGGTTTTTCACCACCCCTGTGACAGGACGCTAGTCTGTCGCCAGATACTTCCCCAGCAGAGCTGGTACCCACTTGTACACCTGGGTGGAGTGAGGAAAATAGGAGTAAAGTGTCTTTCCCAAGGGCACAACACCGAGCCAAGCGGGGATCGAACCCACGACCTCTGGATCACGAGTTGACCGCCTAAACCACTTGACCACGGTGCCTCCTAGTTGGAGATCAGTTGCAATGTTATGGCCCAGAACCTTGCGGTTCACTTGTTTTTAGGCAGGTGAATGTCTTAACCGTCCTGCCACCTTCCTTCTTAATGTCATTTGAAGCTTGGATAAAATGCCCACATAAAGTGCATTAATTGCTTTTATGTTTAAAGTTTAAAAATGAAATCATTACTGATATTTGAACTTGCCTGAAATATTGAACATTACAAAAACTACAAAATGATATCTAGGTCAATGTAGTAGACCACACGCATGGAGCACTATTCTTACATTTTTAATTAAACTAGGATTTAAATTAGTACAATTATGTAAGTCAAGTGTCAATCTCATGGCATTCTGGTGTTCTGCCTACTACAGGTCCATCTGCAGTCTTGCTAATGTGGACACAAGACCTACTTGTTTCCTACTTTGTGATGTAGTTTTGCTGGTTGTTTAGAAAAGAATACAATGTCAACATAATTTTATTTTCAGCTTACGCATTTGTGGACTTTGAGGATTACAGAGATGCAGAGGTAAGATATTAATTTTTTGTTCTGGCATTTTAGGTCTGATTTTTTTTCCTTTGGTGGCACTAACAGGTAAATGGAAGATCTATCTCATATTTGAAATCATTGGTTAGATAATGTAAGGTAGTTTCCTTTGTTGTAGGAAATAAGCTCAGAGATATTGTTAAAAAAAAAGGAAAAAAGAAAACATTGTAACATTAAAGAAATTAATAGTAACTTTTGAAAGGAAAATGTGCTCCATGATTTGATCTACATACCCCTTGCCCCTTGTTTCCGTTTGGAAAAAAAATTTCAAAGATTGATTTACAAAGTACATTTTTGGGTACTTGAATTTAGCGGGGAGGGGGGACACTGCTAATATGTATACATTTACTTGCATCACTGTGTACATGCAACAAAGACCAATAAATTGTGATAGATGACTCCCCAATTCCGCAAATTAAGAAGAAACCTTCTGTGCCAAAAATTTGAGGGATGGGGGTTTGAATAAAGAGATTAAAGCAAGATACCATTTTACAGAAGATGGTGAGTTAGTTTGGGTTCCCCCCCCCCCCCCCCCCCAGTTAAGATACGAACATGCAAGCATGGTATGTAAGATAGCGGGGCTGCTCTAAATAACTTGACAGCGTACATATGCGCATACACATGTACTAACACATACCTGCTTACACACACAGCACACACACACACACACACACACACACACACACACACACACACACACACACACACACACACACACACACACAGCACACACACACGTGTTTGTGTTGGGGAAAGGGGTAGACATCATAAAAGCTTAACAATTATGATCAAAAGCTTTTTATTCATTTTTAGTAGTGTTTGATGGAGTATTCATGAAGGAATAGTAGAAGTAGGTTTTCAGTTTAATCATTCTTTTATTGATTGTAATTTTTAGAAAAGCAATCTCCATAGGTAAAAGGTTTGAAGAAAGAGGATGAGATAATTGTTGGAAGTAAAGAAAGAACAGAGCAAGAAGTTTGAAGGAGTATTCTTAAAGGAATAATAGAAGTTGGTTTACTTTTATCGCTATAGTACTGATTGTAATTTAAAAAGCAATCTCCATTGGTAACAAGAATGGAGAGAGATGAGGAAATTGTTGGAAGGGAAGAAAGATTAGAGCAAGAAATTGATCAATGGTGGGATTACTGTGAAGCAGAGAATATCCTTATTAGGATATGAGCTTCCAGTTATATTTCAGCAAGATTTTGTTGCTGTTTTTTTTTTTGGGGGGGGGGGGAGGTTGTTTTTGGAGATTGTGCTCAGTTCTTCCTTGACTCCAATTTCTTCTCAATCCTTTCCTCTTCACAGCATTGTTACTTTCTTCAAGTAAGTTAAAAGGGGTGTTGTTTTCTTGACTGGCAAAATAATTGTAGATTTTGATTTGTTAATGTGTGATAATGACTTCATGTTCATTGTTCTATTTATCAGTTAGGGCCATAGTATTTTGCCATGTCCACCTTGCCTGTTGCCTTACCATGCCAAACCATTCGGCTCTACACAAAGCCACAGTCAAAAAAGAACCGAACCCCACACCAGACAGCCCCTACTGATCAGCTCCATGACAAAGCTAGAGTGTGGAGCCCACGCCTCCCCTAGCCAGCGTTTAAAGCCATGACTAGCCTTTTTCACTTTGCCGGCACCCAGGGTGTTCCCAGTCCCGACACCACAAAACCATTGTCTCCTACCCCTTTTTTGACCTGACCATGTGAAAGAAAACCTATGGCACCGGTCGAGGCCGCTGCCCATAAAGGTTGACCTAGCGTTCCGCCTTTGAAATTTTGCCATTGCCAGTCCATTGTCCGCCCTGACCAGGCTCCAACCTTCAGCCAGCCAGGGGGTCATGTGACTGCCATTGCCATTGGGCTGAGTAGGTGCTCTCTGTGAACTTTTAGTCACTTGTGCAGATTTTTTTTATTCTTGTTTTTTTGTGTTTTTTTAATTTGTGTTAGTGATGTGTATTTTTTGTGTTTATTTTTTTGATTCAGCAATTCTTGAAAAAAACAAAAAAAAACACCCAACAGATCAAGACATCAATGTGTTTCCATGTAATGAGTCTAAAGCTTTGGTATTTGGGTAGAAACAAACTATGGTCTGTTATGATATTCCCTGAAGTGAAGAGACGATCGGATGAATACCAAGTACATTTAGAATTTTTATAGGAAAAAAAGAGGGGGGGGGGGGGTATAGAGGTAATCGTCAAACAAAATGCAAGCCAATCTGAACCTAGCAGTTTCATATATTTTAATAGACCAATTAAAAAAAAAAGTTTGGGTAATATATTTTGATATACAAGAACAAATTTGGCAGGTGTGGGGGGGGGGGGGGGGGGTGTGTGATTATTATCTCATTCACCTTAAGAATGTTTCTGAAAACGGGGCACATACATGATCTTATTTTTGGAGTGGGGGGGGGGGGGGGGGGGGGTTCCATCAACATGAAACGGAGGGTTCATTTCTTATGATGGCAGTTGGGTTTTTGTAGGTTATTTTTAATTTAAAAAATGTATCAGGAGCTACAGTAAAGTGTTTGGAAAAATTAGAAGTTGAAGAAAACTTCACTGCAGTGTTGTGAATGATTATGTAAATATACAAAATAGAACTGTTTTTAGTTGATAGTTCACATAAAGGTAATGTGCAGTATAGATTTTTATTTTTTTTAGAAATAAAGAATGCTAGTGTGGTTGTGAGTCATTTTCTGTTTCTCTTTTAACCTCTTAACTGCCCAGTGCAAGTGCACCCTATATGCCGGGGAATAAAATTCTTATGTACCACTTGCTATGTTCATATCCCTCTTACTCAGAAATTACTACATGAATAATCCTGATAGTGTACCCAATGACAGTATATATATCGTAGATTGCTTCGAGGCAAGCTTCAATTAGCATATTTCACTGCGAAAATATATTTAAAATGTAAAAAAATAGACAAAAAATACACTTTCTTCACCCCCACTGTCATTCTGAGTAGCCCCCATCTCAATAACGTCAAACATAAGTCCAGGCCAAATCTCATTCTTTTTTTTTTCGAATGCACTATCTCCTGAATCATACATGATTGTTTTCATCACGTTCAGGTAAATCTAAAATTTTATTTGCCACTTTTTCAGCTGTGTAAAGTTATTGATACCTTCAACAAGAAGTGTCAACCATTTTGAACAAGAACTGCCCAAGCAGTCATGCATAAAAACACAAAATATGAGCTAAAAAACGATCGTTTTTGCAGCTGGATGTTGCCAAGAAACCGGAGAGTGATCTCCACTAATTTTGGAGTTCTTTCCCTTTAACTGTAGTCAAGGAAGCTGGTTTGTTTATTTCGGTTTGAAACCCTGGACATTTTCCGGGTTGTGGGCGTATAGAGTGCACATTTCGCCCTGGAAAATTTCCGGGGTGGGGCAGTCTAGTGGTTAAAAGCAATTTTTCAAATGTTAACTGGCTTATTTGTTTTCTTATACTTGAACTTAGTAGAAAAGAACGATTACGCTTTATCAGACCTATCAGTGAATTTGTTAGGGAAATCAGCAAGCTTTTTTGGAATGGTCCATTTTGAAAGGGGTGGAATACCCATCCCCCTTTCCTGCCTTCAACAGTCGGAAGACAAAAATTTCTTGAGGAATTTAAACTTGAAACTTTTTGCCTAGGAGTTGAACTTTGGAATATGCACACATGCTCTTTACTGTCACTCTGTCTTGCTGTTTGTCTCTCCTCTCTCTCTCTCTCTCTCTCACTCTCCTCTCTCTCTCTCTCTCTCTCTCTCTCTCATACATTTCTCCAGGACGTGGTTAATGCATTGCGCTAGTGATCTGACAGCCCAGGTTCAAGCCACAACTGAGATGTCTGTTCAAAGGGATTTTCAAAGAGTTAACATCAGTGCTGATTCCTCTTCCCCAAAAGTAGTTCAGATGAGACTATGATAAACTGGGATCCAATGTGCAAACACACGGAGAACATCTTACACGCACGTTAACATTTGATGTACCTTTCAGAAAAGTAGGCCATTTTGTGTTGGTGGGAACAGATGACAGAATTCACAGGGAATGGATGATTAATAATAATTTTAATTAAAAAAATATGTTAAAAGCCCACACAAGTGCATATTCATTATATTGAAATAGAAATTAAAAAAAAAAAAAGATGAAACACACACAGTTTAGGCAAGCGTGTGTCCATCTACAAGTAAGTGGTTGCGTGTGTGTGTGCATGTTGCTTTTTGCCTCAAAGATTATTCAAGACCCAGTTAACATAGGTCTGTAAGTATCAGTGCTGGAATAAGTTATATTTGCTGTCGGGGAAAAGTTTAGCGCAGTAAAGGGAGACCACAAGGTATGGCATCGACCTGAACAGATGAGACTGCATTTTTCTCCACATAAGAATCTGGGCCCTCTAGCTGCTTTAGGAGCATCATCTCTTTTGAGTTTTGGGCAGAAAATTGTGTACAGTTCCAGTGTTGATTCTAGAGTGTGCCCTTGCGGGATTCCCGCATTTTTTTCCCATAATTGCTGCAAAACAATGTGGGCAGAAAAAAGTCCTGGACAGCACGTTTTTGAACCAACAGTGCACCTTAACAACTGCCGTTTGTATCATCTCTAAAATTAAGCGCTTCTTCTGCCGAAGTGTTCTATGATGCTTCTGGTTGGGTAAGTGCCTCACTTTTGACCAAGCACAGAGGCTGTAGTTGTCAGTTGTCAGTTCCTGCGGCCATCATTACGTTGGCAGGCTACCCCAGGGGGCAAGATAGTTTTTGATCGGCGCCTACAAGCCATCTTCATTGTAAAGCGGCTCGTCCTGCTCTGTTGTCCTCTTCATTTGCGTCATCATCCAAGAAGCCTTGTACTCCAGAAACAAGTGATGTGATTGGGACAGAGGTGGTTGAGATAGCACAGACGCTGCATAACGGCAGGTTCCTGCAGATAGATCTGGCCAGACAAGTAGCCCAGGCTTGAGAACAGTGATCATGGCATAAAGTAAAATAGATCCCCTGTGTATCAAAATGGATAGAGCAGTTCCTTGCCTTCACTAAAGGAGGATGCCCTAATTACAGAAGAGCACTTTAACCGTCAAGCAAAAACACAAAAAACACTGCCGATCACCAGAAGGCTGTAAAATTTTCAAAAAGATTTGCATGAGTTAGGAGTTTCTCGGGGGGGGGGGGGGGCACACATTGACTGATGGATTGTCTAAATCTGATCTATCTCTCCTCTGAATGTGAAAATAAAAAAATTTGACACCTCTCTCTCTCTCTCTCTCTCTTCTCTCTCTCTTCTCTCTCTCTCTCAATGTTCAGTCGTGGGGCTGGGGTGGAAACAAGACTTCAGATATTGGCTTTAACTAACATGTAGATCTAAACCTTGATCTATCTGTCTGCATGTGGAAATACAAATTTGAGCTCTCTCCCTCTCTCTCTCTCCCTCTCTCTCTCTCCCTCTCTCTCTCTCTCTCTCTCCTCTTCTCTCTCTCTCTCTCTCTCAAAAACAAGACTTTGACACTGGCTTTAACTTATCATGTAGATCTAGACCTAGATCTATTTCTCTGGATGTGGAAATACAAAATGTGCCCCCCCCCACTCTCTCTCTCTCTCTCTTTTTCAGTGTACCATTTTGGGGGGGGGGGGGGGTGGCGGGGGGGCGGGGAACTTTTGATATTGGCTTTTACTGTTCATCTCTCTCTCTCGAAAACGACGTGAAGGGACGAGAACTGAACGGGTGTGCTGTTAGTAAGCTGTTGCAAATTTTTGCATTTTAGCTTCAAAATGTCAGTTACTGGCCTTCCAGCAACTGTAATAACAACTTTAAACGCCCTGCTGATCGACAACGTCATATCAAGTTGGAAAGTCGCGGGGGGAGAGCGGCAGCGTTGTGTTCGTCTTGCGAATGAAGCCAGCTGACAAGTCAGTGTCAACAGAAATGGCGGACCCCGTGCTGAACCGTAACTCCCGTGTTCAGTACTATCGCAAAAAGCCCCATCTCAAATCCGTCGCGATGTCCAAAGAAGCAGACAAACCAAAGAAAGACAGGCAAGTCGCCAATGTGACAATGACAGTGTCTTGGAAGAGCCGGTCTTGTGTAACATTGACTCCCTGCTCGATGTGGAAACAGAAGAAAAACAAACCAGTGTGTACACAGAACTGTGTGTCAGCAGTGAATTGAATGCCTCAGCCACACCAGATTCACTTGATCTACTGTGTGATCCAGCAACAGACAGCAAGATCGGTGTGTCTTCTGAGGCCTCTGATGTGCAGGAAGAGCTGACAGTTGGCTGCACAGTGGATGCCTCCGATACTGGTATTGTGAAACAGTGTGTGTCTACTCTGACAAACGTGTGCAGCGTCGATTAAGGGACAGCAAGAGAAACACACGGTTTCGAAATGTGGTGGTACATAGTTCAGGCGGTCAAAACATTGTGATGTGTGAATCAGATGACATCACCCTGGAATACTCTTGGAATGGAGATCCTGGCTAGGAATCTAAGTGTGTGTTCTGGTACATCAAGCAAGAAGAGAAAAACATGTTGCCAGAAGAACGTGTCAGGCTTGCCAGACTTCGTAAAGGGAAGCAGTGTACTAACACACAACACGCAGCGACAGTGGCGAGTGCTGAGCGGGAATTACATCATCTTCGGGACCTGATCCGGTCTTACATGGGCTGACTTCGCTGGTTGTAGACTGGAAAAGAAAAGCTGTTTTAAAATTGAGACACAGACAATAATGTATCGAATCTTGATGTACATACCACTACTGCCATGGTTTCCATGTCATTGTAATTGCGTCGCGTTCGATATCGTTGTTACCGCGCCGCAGCGCTATATGGCTTGATTGCTAAATAGCAATAAATTTTGTCAATTCTCTCTCTCTCTCTCTCTCTCTCTCTCTCTCATATTGTACGCCTCTTTGCTTTAAAGCAGTTTTTAGGCTTAGATAGACGTACACCTAATGATCTTGTTTATAGTGAAACTAATAGATACCCTCTTTCTGTTAATGCTGCTGTAAGATGTGTTAGATATTGGATTAAGATTCTGCATATGAATGAGAGCAGGCTACCTTTTAAATCCTACAAGCAGCTCTATGATCTAGATGTCAAAGGGAAAAACAACTGGGCAACACAAATACGTACTGTTTGTGTGAACTCGGGTTTGGATTTTGTTTGGCTCAATTCAAGGAGTCGGAAATTGTAGAGAGTTTATTAACCTTTCCGGTAAGATTGATTGACTGCCGATGCAGCAATGGAGTGATCATATACAAAACAGTGAAAGATTTCAAATGTACAGACAATTTATAATGTTTTACGCATGATGTCAAACCTTATCTAAAACTTGATATGGATATACATTTGAAAAGAATTATGTCTAAGTTAGCTTGGTGTATCAGATATAAATGGTCATAAATTCAGATTACAGAGAACATGATATTGACAAACTCCTCAGGCTTGCTATGCCATTATGTAAGCAAGAACCGGAGGATGAAGTACATTTTGTGTTGTGCTGTCCAGTATTTGAGGATGTTAGGCAGAACTACATCCCTACATCTACATCTAGTAGACAGCCTAATTTATTTAGACTCTGTTTACTCCTGGCATTAAGTCATCCTGAGGTGCGCAGCCTCACTTTATATTTGTGTAAAGATTTCAGAATAAGAGAGATAATGTTATCCTAAGTCATATTTTTGTAGCTGACTTTTTGTTATACAGTAACATGTTGTGTGTGTGTGTGGTTTGTTTTTTTAATTTAATTTTTTTTAACCAAAATACTAAGTTCGGCAACCCCCTTCATGTATGGGCTAATGGCCTTTTTGTGAATAAATTGTTAGAGTTCTCATATTGTACCATGTAGGGGAGAGAGAAAAAAAACTTTGATATTGGCTTTTACCTCTCTTCTCTTCTAGATCTATCTCCCCAACTCTGTGAAAAAACAAATTTGATTTTGAGGCCCCCACCCTTCACCTCCTCTCTCTGGTACAATAACCTTAGTGTTAAAAACAAGAATGGCCTGCAGAGAATTGTAAGAATCTGCTCAAAAATAATTGGAAAAGAACAAAGAGATCTCATGTCGTTCTGCAATCAGCAGCTTGTACGCAAAGCCACAGCCATTTTGGCTGATCCTTCCCATGCTTTGTTTCCAGAATTTCAAATGTTGCCTTCGGAACGCCATTTTCAGTGTCCCATCAGCAAAACTAACAGAAAAAGAAATTCTTTTGTGCCAGTAAGCATTCGAATTCTGAATTCACAATGATGTTGACTACCTAGTTTTTACATTTGTCTGAATTACTTGCCTGATTGTCATTGTTATGAGTGTAGTCAATACATAATTATGTGTGGGTGCGTGTGTGAAATAAGTCTGTCTTCTAGTCAACGGTCTTAAAACATTGAATTCATATATTGGTGTATAGTGTGCGTGGGCGTGTTCGCACACACGCGTACGTGCTGCGTATATGCGTGCGTAAAAATAAGTTTTTATGTCTTCTAGTCAATGGGTTTAAAATTGGGTTCACAATTGATGTGTGTGCGGGTGTTTGCGTGTGTGTACGCATGCGCGCGTGTGTGTTGGTGTGTGTGTGTGTTCGTGATATTTTATTTGAAAACCAATATGAAATATAGCTTTGTGTCTTTGATATATTTGATGTGTATCAATCTGCCTGTCAGTATTGTAATTGCCCTTCATGGGATGATTAAAGTGTTTTTGACTTGACTTTGATTTGACTTGACTCTGTCTCTCACCCCCCTCTTTTTCCTCTCTCTCCCCTTCACCTCCTCTCTCTGACTCTCCCTTCCCCCTCTGTCATGAGTGCTTACTACAGATTAACTGCATAGTATCTGCCTGTTTGCTTTGTTTCTCTTCCTTGAAAAATAGCAGAAACTAAGAGTACTGTAAGCAAATACTATTTGTCCCCTTTGTGGGGGGGGATGCCCTTTGTTTTTTTCCTTTTCATTTTAGGGGGCCCTTGGGCCCCTATTTTTGAAATCCTGGAATCAGCACTGCAATTCCTATATCTGAATGCCTGCTGACGGTTTCCTATATTGGCACACAATTTCATAGGAAGGCAAAATTATCAGTATTTTATGTGCATGGAGACTGAATGGTATCAGATATTATTAGGATTTGCAGTGTTAAGTATGAGTGCCTCCCCCCAAAAGCAGAACAATGCTGGAGGACAGGTAGAACCCTCTCTCAGAAACTTAATGCAAGATGGTCTTCTAATGCACATGGCCATTTTATTGAAATGTGATTCTAGAATGCGTCAAAACATTATAATGCACCCAGTGTAAAGGCTCACATCCATGATCTAAAAAGACACCATTAAACCTCACTGACCAGTGTATGTGTCTGCGTTTCGAATACAGCTTTGTCCCCCACCCCTTTTTAAAAATTTGTATTTCATATTCATTGAAAGCCTGAGAACTGCCAGTGGCTGCAATAAAAACATCTGTTTTGGGGCTGTCAAATCTTAGTGTAGGTAAGTGAATATGTTTTTACCAATTTTTTCCTTTGTGGTTGTTCTTGTCAACCATTTGTATAAATACAGGAGAGGCAGTTGCAAAGTACTAAAGATGCTCAAGCTTTCTTTTTAAAAAAAAAAAGTAAACCTTATTCATTTTTGTGGTGTGGTGCCATAGACTTGTGGTTTCAAGGAAAAGGATAATGCATAAGAGCCAAGGGAAGACACGTCTGAATGCTGCCGTAGTGTAAGTATGCCCAAAAGAGTGCAGATGGGTAAATTTAGTTACAGTCCTTGAAATTGTCCTTTTCTCAGTTTCCCGATTATTGTTGCTCTGTGATACTGATAGCCTGAAGCATATTGACTCAGGCTTATAGATATTTCATAAATTACACCTGACATCAACACTTAACTTCATTTTTTTTCAGGAAAAGTAAAATTCTACTGTCAAACAGCCAGACTGAAGAACAGAGATTATTAATGTAGATCTAAGCCCCATAGCTCATCCCTCTATTTACCACTACAGATCTATTAACCCCCCAAAAAAACAACAAAAAAACCCTGTCATTTCAATCAGGCTAAAATACTAAGAGTATAAATATATTTATTCACTAATAGTGGAGCTCTCTGTGACCTTCGTGATTATAATTTTCTAGCATAGATTTATCGTGACAAAATTTGAAGAAAAAGATAGTACAATCTAAAGGCGTACCATGTGTGCAGTGACCAGTCATAACTATAACTATAGTAATGATCCTTTCGGTTTGTATATAAAAAAAATTATAGACACACACACACACCCCCGCCAAAAAAAAAGGTAGCATTTTACTACTCGACACACTATTTCCTGCCTGCAGCTGCTTGACCTACTAAAAATGTTAATTGAGACGTTGCTTTATACTTCAGTTAATGTATGCTGGCTTTTTCTATGTCTGTCTGCCATCCCTATACTTCGTATAACCTTAGTGCTTTTACCTTGAAGTACCCATTATTACAGCACAAGGTCATAGAAGTATAGACCCACTAATGTAGCACATACCATAAGTCTCTATTTGCAGCTTGCAAAGAGAGGACTGTGTTCTTGTAACCAAACGTAACATTTGTTTAAAACAGGACTGCATCAAGTACGAGAATGGGCGTGATGTCTGTGGCTCAAGCATCATCGTGGAATGGGCAAAAGGCAGTCCACGGCGACCACTGGTAAGTGTGTGTACTGTTGCAAACGTTTCACAATTAATCTGATGGTATTGTCTTAATTTACACTGTACCTTATGAGTGCAGTCTGTGGGCCAGCCATTCAGCAGCTGAGTGCAGTGTGCACTGGGTCATCATAGTAAAATCATATCGTTGTTGTTAAAAGCCCTTTTTTTTGTTTTTAAATGAAATTCTGGCATTGTGTGGAGGAATGACTGCCTAGTGTATGTGTACATTCAGGTGTATACTGCAAGAAATACACCCCAAGTTTCCTGATCTGTTCATAGATGGAACAAAAGTAGAGAGAGTGCTAGAGAACAAACATCAAGATATTACAATTCTAGATAATAAGTTGAATTTTAATGCAAACACTGCTTTTATACATAAGAAATGTCAAGGATATACTGCCTTCAAAAACTGCGATCACTGAACGTTAAAAAAGACATTATGTGCTTGTTTTATCGCAGTTTTGTAGAATCAGTCTTGTCATACAGGTTTTTATGCTGGTTTGGTTGTTTGAATGTAAAAAACAAGAATGTATTGAAAAAAGTTGTGAATGTGTGTGGAAAGATTTGGAGAAAAGCAAAAGACGCTAAATTCATTGTATGAAAATCATAACTAAAAAAAGCTAAAGGCATTTCCACTGACGAAACCCACGTGCTTTCACAACACTATGCATTGCTTCCATCTGGTCGAAGATTCTGAATGCCAAAATAAAAAACGAACAGAACCAAAAATAGTTTTATTAACAAGTCAATTCAACTTCTAAAGCACTGTTAAACTTTTAAAAAACAAAACAACAAACAAAAAACCAATTTAAAGAGGTTTTCATATCAAATCATCAAATTACAGCATGTGCATGAATATGCCTCTGAGAGAGAGAGAGAGAGAGAGAGAGTGTGTGTGTGTGTGTGTGTGTGTGTGTGTGTGCATGCATAGTTTTATATAAAGTACCAGGCAAAAGAATAAATCTGAGCTGTGATGGGTAAAGGGGAAATAGTGTTAAAACTTAAAAATCAGAATGTTTTTGTCATCTTTTTCTTTTTAATGTGAAGTTACTTGTGATATTTGTATTGATTGTGCTGATGATGTCTTTCATGAGATGTGTTTGAATTATTGTTGTGTTGTGGTTTTGCTTTGGTACTCTTAACCTTTACTGGTGTGTGTGTGTGCGCGCATGCGTGTGTGGGTGTGTGACGTAGGTTGTTGTCGGCTTTTAAAATACTGTTATTGTTTGATAATGCATGCTGTGTAATTATAATTTTAAAATGTCGCTCATAATTTCTCTAGTTGAGACATTAACCCTAGTAGCGCTAAATAAACAGCAATAAGCCTCACTTCTATTGGCTGAATTAACATTGGCTAGCTTTGTTTTGGAGCATGGTGGGCTCAAACAACCCTTGATATTGATATATAAAACTGAATTAAATGTGTTAAGCTATAGATCACTGGAAAGAAGAGATAATATGCTTTTAAATGAGTATAATTTTATAATAGTGTGTAGTGTTTATGATTATGTAAAAAAAAAATATTTAAAAAAAATCATGTTCGCACTACCGATCGCTGTTCCACTGTCAGGGCCCCGGATCGATTTTAACACGATAAGCAAAGTTCTTGCGGTGCATAAATGTCATGATTATGTAAACACTATTTCTTGACATTAGTTTTCAAAAAATAAGGAGTTTGTATCGCTTTATCGGTCACCAAATACTCCGAAAAGTTCAGCGACAGGATTGACGCCATCGCGACCGTCATGGCGGAATGTGCGAAGTGGTGGCTTTCTATGACAAAAATACAAAGATCGCTTGATTTCATGTGATGCAAAGTACTCAGCAGCATAGCGATTTGACTCAACAACAGTTATTTCGAAGCCTCGTTGCGTCAAAATAAAGTAAAACAATCTGTGACGTCGAAATCGCCGAGTAGCGAAAAAGTCCATCCAGCAAAACTAGCACCGCTCGATTCAGTCCGATCGCGATCGATTTTTACCAAGTTTTTCCAAAATATTCCACAATCCTTACCTCATCGTCTCTCTCATTGTTTATTTCAACCAAATCCAGCCTCTAAAACTCCTCCTCGCTGTCAATTTTGTAAAAAAGCTCGAAAAACGCTTGAAGAAATTCTAGTGCAAACGCTGGCCGCCATTTTTGTTGAAGACGATCTCGGCTGGTCCGAAAAAAAATTAAAATATACTCTTAACCAATCAGATTCTTCGTTGCTTGTGTGTGTCAAACGACCTTCACCCCTTTCTGCGGGCCTACAACGGCCTTAACATTCATTGGCTGACCTTTGAAAGCGAAAGTAAGCTTTCAACTATGACCACCCATGTCATCCCGGAATATTCCGGATCCGCCACACAGCCTAGACCCGCCTTTCCCGGAATATTCCGGGAACCGCGCCACTAGGGTTAAAGTATTCTCAAGTCTTGAGCAGTGAAAGTCTTGCTGTGCCAAAGCCATACTGCAAACATGTGACACACACAACAACAAACATACCCAAAACACACTAAATTCATAAGCAAATCAGCTGTGAACAACAAACCACTACTAGACCAGCCGCCATGGTGCAGTGGTTAGCGCCTTGAGTTACGTACTGGAAGGTCGCGGGTTCGATTCCCAAAGAGTCATAGGGATTTTTCGGACTCCGGCTGGGTCCTACCCAGAGTGAGTGTGCTGTGGGAAGACTGGGACCA
Organism: Rapana venosa; assembly: GCA_028751875.1. Classification (NCBI taxonomy): domain Eukaryota; kingdom Metazoa; phylum Mollusca; class Gastropoda; order Neogastropoda; family Muricidae; genus Rapana; species Rapana venosa. The sequence continues at coordinate 6,148,324 of CM054158.1, forward strand.
CACAGTTGAGCTTTAACCACTTTATGGATGAGAGTTAGAGTGTTGCTCAAAATACCTGACCAACACTGCAGGTGTCTGTATCTCTTGGGCCCGGTTGACGCCGGGATATATTATGATAGTAGGCGTAGAGTACAACCCTGTCAAGTAGTCTCAAAGCATATGCACTTCCACAGCAGCAGCATTATGTCATCATTGTCATTGATCATCATGCAATAAAAAAAAATTTTTAATTAAAATAATTGCCTCTGATTCAGTGGTCCCAGTTGCTCTGATCTTATGGTGACCTCAGATTCGGTTTGCCCAAACACTTCTGTGCCTGTCCTGAGTTTGTGTCAAAGCCCTTGGGGTTGGAGGTTTGCGGGGGACGGTCGTTGGAGGGATGTTGTGGTTGCCACCTCGGGTGGGCAACTCACTGTCTGGCTCTGCGACTGAGCTAATACTGTCGTTAGTAGGGGGCTTAGTAGGTAGTGTCCTGCATATGTTAGCTCAGAACAGGCACCACTGAACACTACCAAAGTGACCCAGCAGCAGTGCAGGGCCCCTCTGGCTGGTGGCCCCACAGCGGCCTGATAGTGATGGGCTCCCTGTGGACTTCCGACCCTGAGGATGAGACATAACAAATCGGGGTGTGGCTGTGGCGGGGAGATTGGAATGAGCAGCGTGGGAACAGCAGGACAGGGGACGTCACAGAAGATGAGGAAGCAAAAAAAATAACAAACAAACAAAATCCCACTACCATAGTGGCTCAAGCCAACAAGCTAAAACGACCAAGTGAGAATACAGCAGAATGGGAGGGTGAAAGTAACTGCTGAGGTACTGATAAAGCCATACCCCATCTACAGGAGATAAGTGGTATGAATAAATCTGTACCCCGGGTAGAAAGTGTAAAATGGCAGTTATTCTGCCGGTGAACCAAAATTGAACTTGTAAAACATTCTTAACCCTAGTAGCGCTAAATAAACAGCAACAAGCCTCACTTCTATTGGCTGAATTAACATTGGCTAGCATTGTTTTGGAGCATGGTGGGCTCAAACAACCCTTGATATTGATATATAAAACTGAATTAAATGTGTTAAGCTATAGATCACTGGAAAGAAGAGATAATATGCTTTTAAATGAGTATAATTTTATAATAGTGTGTAGTGTTTATGATTATGTAAAAAAAAAATCAAAAAAAAAAAATCATGTTCGCACTACCGATCACTGTTCCACTGTCAGGGCCCCGGATCGATTTTAACACGATAAGCAAAGTTCTTGCGGTGCATAAATATCATGATTAGGTAAACACTATTTCTTGACATTAGTTTTCAAAAAATAAGGAGTTTGTATCGCTTTATCGGTCACCAAATACTCGGAAAAGTTCAGCGACAGGATCGACGCCATCGCGACCGTCATGGCGGAATGTGCGAAGTGGTGGCTTTCTATGACAAAAATACAAAGATCGCTTGATTTCATGTGATGCAAAGTACTCAGCAGCATAGCGATTTGACTCAACAACAGTTATTTCGAAGCCTCGTTGCGTCAAAATAAAGTAAAACAATCTGTGACGTCGAAATCGCCGAGTAGCGAAAAAGTCCATCCAGCAAAACTAGCACCGCTCGATTCAGTCCGATCGCGATCGATTTTTACCAAGTTTTTCCAAAATATTCCACAATCCTTACCTCATCGTCTCTCTCATTGTTTATTTCAACCAAGTCCAGCCTCTAAAACTCCTCCTCGCTGTCAATTTTGTAAAAAAGCTCGAAAAACGCTTGAAGAAATTCTAGTGCAAACGCTGGCCGCCATTTTTGTTGAAGACGATCTCGGCTGGTCCGAAAAAAAATTAAAATACACTCTTAACCAATCAGATTCTTCGTTGCTTGTGTGTGTCAAACGACCTTCACCCCTTTCTGCGGGCCTACAACGGCCTTAACATTCATTGGCTGACCTTTGAAAGCGAAAGTAAGCTTTCAACTATGACCACCCATGTCATCCTGGAATATTCCGGGATCCGCCACACAGCCTAGACCCGCCTTTCCCGGAATATTCCGGGAACCGCGCCACTAGGGTTAACATGTTGAATCTTGCATATTTTTGCAGTTAACTGGAAACGCATACACATGCACACACAGAGATCAAACCGAGATCAGAATGGTTTTCCAGGGGAAGCGGTAAGAAGAATGTATCCAACAAAGATTCTGAAGGGTATATTCAACAAGGACTATTTGGCACATCTTTCTGTTCGTGATTAAAAAGAGATTGGGTTTGGCGTTGAATTTCCCCCAGGTGTACTTGTTTTCTCACTAAGCTTGCCCATCCAAGCTTATATACCCTTCATGAGTCTGTTGTCTGTTGCAGAGCTACGATGAATGCTACCGTTGTCATCGTTCTGGTCACTGGGCTAGGGATTGTCCCGATGACAGATGGGGTGGTGGTGGTGGTGGCGGCGGCGGCGGCGGCTTCCGTAACAGCAGATCTTATCGTCGTGGTTATTCTCCTCCTCGCAGGAGGCGAAGGTAACTCATGCTGTACTTTTTTATGAATGTTTTATTTGGTTGTATGTATATATGTACTTGGGTAAGCAAGTGATCAAAAGTCCAAACTTAACTACTGAAAAAGACTAGTATCTCTAAAATGTAAAGTGGCTCCAAACTGGGTCCAGCAAATAACAACCCCTCCCTCTTTTTTTGTTGTTCTTCTTTTTAAAAGTCTAGAATTGGACTTGTTTGTTGTTGTTTAAATCACCCCTGCAAGCAATTTTCTGTAGATATGTGTAGGACAGAGGTTCATTGACAGTCATGAAATTAATGAGAAGCAGCTTAAACATTTTTGGACAGTAGAGTCCTATCACACCCATGGCGTAGGGAAAAGATGAACAGGTTTTTTTTCTTTTCTTAAATGACCATTTAATTGATAGAGTGGGAAATCAGTCTTCTTATATTGTTTTCCAGTATGCTTTAACTCTTGATCTCATAAACCACATGAAAACGCAGTAACTTTATTCATGAACCACACGAAAAGGCAGTACCATCATGCCATACTTAAATTAACTTTGACACATGATACAAACATGTAAGAAAAATAATGCAACATATGTAACAATCATTTGCGAACATCTCATGCAGATCTGTTGTATAGTATGAGAGAGATTTCATTTTTAACATATCTCTCCATTTCAGCTCATTTTGGCCAAATCCTTCAATGAATAGGAAGTTGATAGTGTCAGTTTTCTATACGAGACTAATAGTTAATTTGTGCATGTCTGTTATCCACAGTTATTCCAGATCAAGGTCTCGAGAGCGCCGCAGGCGTTCAAGGTCAAGATCAAGGGATCGACGTCGGCGTTCACGATCTCGTGACCGCCGCAGCCGATCTCGCAGCAAGAGCCATGAGCGCAAGTCCTCGCGAAGAAAGTCCCACGATCGCAAGGATAGCAAGTCCAGGGATAGAAAGTCCGGCAGCAAGTCCAGAAGCCGCTCCCGATCCAAGTCCAAATCTCACTCCAGGTCCAAATCACGGAGCCGATCTCCAGAGCAGCAGAATGGAAATGGAGATGGTGGTGATGTGGGCCAACAGGAGGAAGGAGGTGGAAGCCCAGCCAGGAGCCATTCAGGCAGCCCCAACTGATAACAGCCAAAGCTGGCAGGGTAATTTTAGTCTGGGAGTGCGTGTATAGTAGGGTGAAGGAGAAATTGTTCTCTGCTTTTCTCCCATGATGGGCGGGCAGGGGGCAAAGGAAGTTCTTGGCGTCATTTTGTCATGCATGTTCATTTGTATTTTGTTTACAGCTTGTTTCTCATTTTTATTTTACCAGCGTTACAATTGAGAGACAGATGACAGTTAGCTGATGTGACAAATTAAGAGTACATTGGTGTGACTAATCTAGTGAAAATGTTGATTGTCCTGGATGAACTGATGGCATTACTTTCAGGTATAAAAAAGAAGGGGGAAAAGCAACCTATCTGTGGAATAAAACCCAACAGAAAGGAAAAGAGAATATTCTGTCAAAATGATAAAAGATGCAATCTTGCAGGTAGTACCTGAAGGGGAAAAAAGTGTTGATGCTGATCTGAATACAAGAAAGAGATTGTTTCATTACTCCAAAAGTACTGCCACAAGGTTAATCTTTCCAGAAATGACTGGTAATTTACTTTTTAATAAGTGATGAGTTTATTATTGTTTTTTCCCATTCCACTTTTTCCATTATACTCTGTAACCTGACCTCAAGAACTTTGGGAAATGACTATCAGAATTTCATGCACGTCCAGATTGCAGCTTGAACACATGCAGTTAAGGATACTCATTGCTTCTCTCTCTTGCCCACTTTTGCCTAGTTTTATGATCTTTTGAGGCAAAATTTTTATTTTTTAAGTTGATGGGATGTATTGAAAGCACTTACCCTTTCTGTTTCTTTGAGAACTGGACAGATTAATGGGTGGACATTTTTTTTTAGTTGTTTGGTACCAAACCATTGGTGCTCACTTGCCAAGTAGGTTTTGGGGGGGAGGTGGAGGTAGCTGTCCCCATTTTTTCAGATTTGTAATTCTGTTGTATTTTTTATGTTGAGGGGTTTTAGCTTTTTTTTTTCCTTTTAGAATTTGAAAAACGCAAGTACACACACGCTGTTAATAAAAAATTTGGGGTGGGGGAGGGGGGGTGGTACTTTTCCCACCATTTCCTTTTTGGGGATCCTGTGTTTACAACCATCGTAAGTATTGATGAATGTGCTTAAAAGCTATATGATTACATTTAGAGCTTTGTTTTGCCTGTGCTGTATTGTTTTATGTTGATTTTCAATAAAACTTCACATTGTCACACACATGTATGCGAGTTGAGTGTGTTGCTGAGATTGGAATTGCAAGGAGCTCATCCACTGAATAAACTAAAAGCTGATCTAAGATTTTCCATGGACTTATGGTTGAAACTGTGCAGCTGTACTTCCATTATTGTACATAAATGATATTCCTTAAAAGTTATTTCAAGACCTTGGAAAGTCTTTAAAAATCAGACGTGTGCCTCCAGGTACTTAAAAAGTGCTTAGACTTCACTTTTAGACTTAAATGAAGCGTATAGTTGATTATTTTGATGATTTTTGACATGTATGAAAGACTAGCGAGCAGTGGGAGCATTATGTGAATGCCAGAAAAAAGTGCCGAAAGGAAAGGTTTTTTGGGGGGGTGGGTGGGACTCTATGTATGTTAGAGGCCAGTGCAAAGTGCCAGTGATGGGTATCTGATTTCATGAAAGGGAACAGCATCCCTACAGCAGAAGGGGGTTGTAGGGAAGGGGGAGAGCAGATAGGGATAGCTATCGACACTGGCATAATTACCTGTTGAACTCTTCCTCCTTTCTCCACGATCCAGTTGAGCTTCATCCACTTAGTGGCTGTGAGTTTGAGAGTGTTGCTCAAATAACCTGATCAACTCTGGAGGTGTCTGTATCGCTCTGGCCTGGTTGATGCCAGGATATATTTTGATAGCAAGCAAAGAGTACAACCCTGTCAAGTAGTCTCAAAGCATATGCACTTCCATAGCAGCATCACGTCATCCTCCTTATCATTGATGATCATGTTAAAAAAAGTTTTTTTTTTAAAAGCCGTTTTGGATTCAGTGTCCCCAGTTCATCTGGTATGGTGACATATCGGTTTCTCCATACACTTCGGTGTTTGTGTTCAAGCCTTTTGAGGTTGGAGGTCCACAGGGGACAGTCCTTGGAGGGATATTGTAGTGGTCGCCACCTTGGGTGGGCGATGCACTTGGTCTGACTGTGACCTTGCTAATACTGTCCTTAGTAGGTGGTGTCCTGTGCATGTTAGCTCAGAACTTACACCACTGTACACCACCAAAGTGACCCAGCTGCAGTGCAGGGCCCCTCTGGCTGGTGGCCCCATGGCAGTCTGATATTTATAGGTTCCTTGTGGTCTTCCAACCCTGAGGATGCGACATAATGAATCTGAGTATGGCTGTGGCGGGGAGATTGAAATGAGCGGTGCGGGAACAGCAGGACAGGAATGTCATAAAAGATGAGGTAGCAAAAAAAAAAAAGAAAAAAGTTTGACATAACTTACACACACATAGAGGGTTTGAGAGAGAAACAGACCTGCACACGCACACACGAAGTGTTAGTAAGTGGTGGTCTGGGTGCTAGTCTCCCAGAAGAAACGATAAACTGAGGTCCTGTGTGCGGCACACATTTACTGCATGTAGAAGAACCTATGGTGACGAGAGTTCTCCCTGGCAAAATTATGTAGGGAAAAAGCCACTGATGGATATACAAATAGCCTACATGCAGACAGGAAAAAAATGGTTGGCACTGCTCTTGTGGCAACACATTCTCCCAGAGAGAGCAGCCTGAATTTTACAGAGAGAAATCTGTGGCACATGTCAATACAAAAATAAAAAATATTCTTTCTGCACGTTTCTCAAGAATATATAAATAATCAAGTTCATACGTAATATCACCCTCCACCACAAAAGAAGTTGCACCTGACCTACTTCTCTGCTAGAAGCCTTTTTAGAGGCATGTGGGGTCAAGTTAATTTGGATTGATTTATAAAACTTTTTTTTTCTACCTTGTACAGAAATATCTAGGCAATTTTGTTTACTTGGGATTTGAAAATGCGTTGACAAACACCCACCCAACCCCTCATCCAGACCACCTATTATGATGAAAATTTGTCAACTATTCATTTTTTTCAGATGCGATCTTATCACTTTGTAGTAGCACAACAGAAAAACTAAAAATCTTATATATAAAAACAAAAGCCAACCAACCAAACAAAAAAAACCTTATTTTTCTCAGGTGTATAGCATTTGATTTTCAATTTATTGTCTTATTTTCAACCTGTTGAAGGATAGTTGTCACCATGTTGAATAGTGTTGTTGCCAGACTTTGGCAAAAAATGTGTAGAAACCACAGGAGCTGTCCATTTTTCCTGAGAGCTATCCATGGTACCTTTTTCTTGTCCTTTTAAAAGCTGCGCTACTATACATTCACATCCCTTTTTTTTTCCCTTCACAAAGACAGAAAAACACATGTAGGTTAGGCTGGTAGGCTTCTGTGAATTTATATGCTTAGTGGTGGCCTGCTTTTGCAAAGACGGAAGAAAATCCTCTCGCATGGTTAGGTTGGTTTGAATTTATATTGTAAGAGTGGAGGTACTCTTGGGAGTGCGTTAACAAGCCTAGAGTGATTGATGGCCGATACTTTCAGATGTACAGTGCAATCATTACCTTTGATGAGGCGCTGTGTCGGAATAAAATGCAGATATAAGCCTCTTGTATTGCTTTGTTGCCTTCAGATATTGATATAATTTTTCCTGCTGCTGAAGTACATATATATATATTTACTCTGTACTAGAGAAAAGCATTAAAAAAAAAAAATGTTTTAAGGATAATGGAATAAGCACTCGTGTACTTTTTTACATCCAGTTTCCATGTGTATGCAGTTTTACAACTTATGCCTTCCTTTCCCACAGGCACACAATGGCCTACTCTTCCAAAAAGTGGAACAGGTTTTAACATGTGCGCAAGATGTTCTGCATGCATTTGCACACAGGACCTCAGTTTAGTCTCATCCAAAGGACTTTTAGGGGGAGTGGAGTCAGCAGCACTGATGTTAATTCCAGAGGAAAAATCCTCTTGAACAAGAATGAAGGGCTAGGCAGTGAAGACTGTGGATGGTGAGAATCAAAATGAACACTGGAAGGGCAGTTATCTTTTTTTGGCCTTCAAATGTACATCAAACTTTGAGTGAATATATTTTTGGTGATATGGGTACTTGCCTTTCAGACAGTGCAACACTAAAAATAGAATTGGTAGCTTTTAGAGAAAACAAAACTTCAACAAGATGAAAAAGATAACATGACAAAAAGTGACTAAGAAGCAGACATTTATTTATTGGAAATAGATGACGTTACAGTGAAAGATTGAAAATGATAGGCACATTGATATAAAAAATTAACTTTCAAACACAAATTATTCATAGATATTCAATTTCTTCTTCCAGAAGCTGCTGAACGACAGCTAGAGCGGCAATGGCAAAAAACAAAAACTGAGATGAACAGCTTTGTAAACAAATCAAAGTCAAAACCTTAATCCATTCAGCAAAAACAACAAAGTATTACTCTTAAGTTCTGGATGTGATGTCTATGATACCTCTTTTTCCATCACATCCATTCTTGGATCTGCGAAGGCTAGCCCTCTGCTTTCTATCTACAACCACTCTGAACTTCTATATTTTCTGCATTCTTTTCTGATGAAGTCTGCAACATTCGCTCTACTTTGGATCAGACTCCTTTTCAGCCTGCAATTTCTGACCCCCAATTTTCTGGCACTCCTCTCCTTTTCTTTCATTGAGCAAGCAAGAAAAAAATTGCGACAATTCTGAAAGAAATGACAATAAAATCATGTGATCTTGATCCTATACCTGCTTCTCTTTTCACTTGGTGCCTTCCACAGCTTATACCCACTATCATAAAAATATTTAACTCATCACTTCTTTCAGGAATTTTTCCAACAGCTCTCAAAACTGCAATAGTTACACCTCTACTCAAAAAGCAAGACCTGGATCCTAACTGAAGAATTATAGACCTGTATCAAACCTACCGTTCATCTCTAAAGTCCTTGAAAAAGTTCCGATACAACTCGGCCATCTTCATTCAAGCAGTCTCCTTCCCCCCTTTTCAATCTGCCTATCACACCAACCACAGCACCAAAACCACCCTAGTCCACACCTTAAACACACCTCTGACTCAGGAAAAATCTCCTC